>JACJUY010010739.1:11092-28005 GCA_014220935.1 Platorchestia sp. MABIK
GATTTGTAGATGGAACCCATGAGTAATTACCACATGTATCCCAGCTGGCAGAAGCGAGGGATAGCCACGAGGCATGTGACTTCCATGTAGGACCCACATTCTCTACACGTGTCCTAACAATGTGGGAACCAGGTGGGGGCACTTTCCAAAAGTCCATGTGCTTTCCACATAGCATGGGCAGGTAGAACCCATATGGCAAACATGGACAATCCATGTCGGAACCCTGTGGCTTCCATGTAGGACCCACACCCTCTACACGTGTCCTAACCATGTGGGAACCAGGTGGGAGCACTTTCCAAAAGTTCATGTGCTTTCCACATAGCATGGGCAGGTAGAACCCATATGACAAAAATGGACAATCCATGTCGTAACCATATGGCTTCCACGTGACTTTGTATGTAGGGGCAGTCTTCGCTTGTGCCCCCAGATTTGAAAGAAATTGAAAATGACTAAATTGAATTAAGATTCTAGCCGGTGCTCTTCAGAAACTTGTTTTGTTAGTTATGGGTACTCATTTCGAGCCTATTGTTGCTATTGCACGGAAAAACGTGTCGGAAAGTTTTCATGTCATAAACCATATTTGAAGTACAAATAGATTATTAATTCTCATTTAACTTTCAGTGAAGGAACATGCTGACTATACCTAGCTATCCAATTTTTATTGAACCATTTCAGCGTACTTCGGTTTCATTTTAAAACTAATGGCAATTTTATTCATTTATGGTTTAATTTTTTGCAGTATGAACTCAATTTACCACACTTCTGGTCTGGTCTGCTACACTAGTAATGTATTCTGCTCAGATACTCATTATTTCCCTGCCAAAAAGTAAGTTTTATTCAAATAAATTTGGTAAGCTTACCTTTAACCTGCTAACCGTCCCTGCAGTGTAGCGCGGCGCATCTACACTCTCACTCCAGTGACAGCCTTCAGTTGTTTTACTGAACTAATACGTGGACAGTGACCATCATGAATCGATGCAACTCCGTGTGTCGACGAATATGGACAGATGCGATTAGGGAACACTTTGCGTGAGCCAGTTAAGTGGACAGTGACAGTGAAATTGCAACCCATCAGATGCAGATAACTGGACACAGACGGTTTACAGGTGAACGAAGAAACTGAAAACTAAGCACAGCCTAAAAAGTGAAGAATGGGACAGAAACGATTCGAAGTTCTTTATGATGTTGTTCACGTAAAAGATCAATTTTTGATCTTCATGTTAGTGAAAAAATTGCTAGTGCAAAAGCATTGTGTCGTAAGAAATGAGCTCACAAACTAAAAAAAAAATATAATTTATGAAGTATTATATATGCATTGGCCATTTTTAATATTTGGTTGATGGTACTCATTTTGGAACTTTCTGAACTAAAATTCTGAATATATTACTGTTTATTAATAACAGGTAGAAGTATTCAGTAATTACCTGCAATATCAATATTGAGATTTCGTCTCACTTAGCTGATGCGAGCATGTGGTGATCAAATTTTGTCACAACATTTTTTCAATTTTTTTTTAAATGAAGAAAATTTCTTTGAAATTTCACCTCTCAAACTCAATTTTTACAATATCACGAACAGAAACTGACTCACAAAATCCCTGTTGTAGGAGAAACGTTAATCAAATGATGATTTTTTCCTTAATTAAATTTTTCATTTTTTTCCCCAACGAGCAATAAGTACTATTGCAGCAGTGCTTAAAAACTCGGCAGAGCCAGACGTCGGAACACAAGCACTAAAGTTGAATGACATGACTATTGGGAAAGCGCACCACTGCACAAAACTTTTCGCATTGATACTGCAATATTAAAATACAGTAAAGTACACTAAGCGGAGAATACTCCGTAGAGAATAAGTAGAGAATAGCAACAGCTACTGTACGTACATGAAGCTATGAATCCATCATGCATCGTTCCAAATGCTCAGGCATCAGTGGCAGCGCAATGCTTTTGTGGAATATTTTTCTAAAATAGTCATGGACAGGTTACTTCCAAAAACAGAGCCGCTGAGGATCCAAAATCATGTATTGTAGAATCAACACCAGATTGAATAAAAGCAGTAATTCGAGCTGAAGGCGGTCTAATCACTTGCTAATGAATTTTTAAGCAAGGCCGCATTTTGATATCCGCTCAGTGAATGTCTGAATGAAATACACTGCTATTTTTGCACATGCATTTTATGTACCTTATTGATTGTTATTAAAGTCTAGTTTAGCGAGTGTATACAAACTGACGATTTCATTCTTCGGGATGATTTGATTACCCGGCAAAGCCCTAAGCTAAGGAAAGCCATGCAGTTAGTTAATGAATCGCTTGTGTAACAACGGTTAATTTTCTTTGATTGAAAGTCAATAATAACTCTTTATTGACAAAACTGACAACACATTATCTCATCCACAAATAATAATAAAATTGATTATTTAATTCAATAAATAATAACAGTCAGAGTAATAATAAAGGCAATCCACGACAAATTCCATAAAAGTCTCGAAAGAGCAGTATCCCAATAAGGAGATAACATGCCATTAGGCAAGACTATCAGTGCAGGACTGCTATTGATTATATAAAAAAAAAATGTTCAACGTTTAATACTACACTATTTTACAAGTGTCTACTTATTCTGCATAGCTATTCGTTTTTTTGGCTATTCTGTAAAACCTTCAACAACTTTTGAGTAATGGCTTCGATGAAATAGGTACACACTTTAGGATGCGAAATGCGATGACCCCGCCTACAAAGCCAGGAAATCAGCCGTGCAAATCCTTACTTGGTGCACGCATTCGTTATTCTCAGTCAGCTTTTTGTAATTTAATTTCTCAAATTTTTGTACACCGTTGATGTTTCATATCATTTGTTAGGTGAGGTTAAATTTATGTTGGTTTGTAATTGGTTTTGTTAGGTTAGGTTGAATTAATGGTTTACTCTGACGCCCATTTGGACAATGAACCATCTCGTTCGTTATTTGTCTGCTAATTTTTAATTCAATTTCCATGTTTTTATAAGAAATGGATTGAGTAAACTAACTTTTAATTATATCATTTATCAGACCTAACCCAACCAATTTTATCGGTTGCTAACTATGAATAAAGAATTGAAAATTCAAATTAGGTGCCAACACGATCCGTTTAAAGTAGAACGAACAGGATCCGTAATTGTCTCCATTTGGTGTTCTTTGTCCCGAGTCCAGTTTGGTTTGCATGCAGTTAAACATCCCAATATTATATAACGGGTGACTGGCACTTTGTTAAACCAAATTTAGCGCACGGTTGACACCGTTGAAACTTACACTTTTTACTTCCAGTAATATCCGTATGTTCGAAAGGGCTTCCTTAAAGAGTTACACGAAGGTCTCCTGATTTTGCATCCTTAAATGTCTACTTTTGCTGACATTTGAAGAGTTTCGTGTACGCAACACTTGTTCATTCCGAAGAGGGCCTGATCGGAAGAATTACTGAAGCTGTAGCACAGATTCACGAAACTCCTGGCGTCTCCAATAGCGTCCGGCAATATTTGCACCGAAGTTTGAACGCCTGCATCGCAACAGATGGGCGCCACGTTGAACATTTTTTGGTGAATTCCTAACCAAAGTTGGAAACCTTTTTTTTGAGGTCATAATAATGTGAGTTGTTCTCGTGTTTCTTGTGTTCATAATAAAAATGTTCTCATAAACCTCTTCCTTTAATCTCCCTGCCACTTTTTTGATCCTCAATTTTCTTCGGCACGTTCAAATTCCAACTCATTGTAATTCTTCAACGAAGTATTCACAACCACACGGTCATTGCGTAACAAGTGTATATTTAAACGGTCCCAACCTTATGATAAAGTTTATTCCTCAAAGTGCCGGTCACCCTGAATGTCAATATTTTAGGTCGTTGAACTTATTTGCCCTGTTGTTTGTGGTATTGAACTTTAATATCATATATGTTGGTAGAAGTCATCAGACACCCCCCTAGCTTCTGAGATTTTGACCTCAGTTTAGCAATGTGAGGAAGTTTAGACCGTGGTAATCCTTTTATTCCTCATGTACGATCAGCACGTGAACCTCAGCAATAGAAGTCACAGCGGTATTCATAAATTTGAATACCTTTCCTGTGGCGATTTGTGCGTGACATTGCCAGTGAGGAATCGCAGATCTTTCCGCAGAGTGGGATTACAAATTGTCTGCCATCACGTTATCCATGAAGGAAAACTGACTTTTCGGCCTACCCTCATGTTTGAGCGATAACGGATCCCCCTGTTATCACCTAACATACGAGAGGGTCCTGTTTTGTGAATGAGGGATCACGACTGCGGCAATTTTATATGCGCCAACGACGGGAGCAACAGAATTCTTCTTCACGCCATCTTCCTCTTTTGAATGTTCTTTAGTTACCTATCTCATGGTGTATTATAAGTATACATGTTCGGAAAACTTTATGATCAAATTTCATTTTCCTCTCGCGCTGCCTCAGGAAATTTTCCTACTCGCGCTGCCGGAACTCAGATGGACTTCGCGCTGCCTGCCCAAGTATCAGGTCGTACCATAAGTCCTGGCCGTTTTCATGTGGTAACAAGTTTAAACGTTTATTGCAGAGAAAAGTATAAATTTATGATTTAATCCGCGAGGTAATCAGTTCATAGTGATCTCCCATACACTTTGAAGTGAAATACTAGATTTTTTATTTTAAATATTAGTATTTAATATTAACATTTATTATTAATATTTAATAATAACATTTAATATTAGTATTTAATATAAATATTTAATATTAATATTTAATATTAATATTTAATGTTAATATTTAATATTAAAATTTAATTTTAATATTTCATATTAAAATTTAATATTAATATTTAATTTAATCATAATTTAAAATTTAATCATTATTTAATATAGAGCCATCAACCGAACACATATGCCTGCGCATCTCTGCATTCCCGTCAATAATGTTGCAAACACATTATCTTTAGATAGATTTGTCACCGGAGAGGAAAATTTGATTATGTTCAGCAATATCAAACGTTAACATTAATAGCTAGATCGACATGAAAGATCACAACCAAAAGCAGGACCCCATCCGAAAGATGTTTTGCTGTGTGTTCAATATAATAAGAGAGGAATCATTCATTACGAGCTTCTTCAAAACAACCAAACAGTCTTGCAGAACAGTACTATATATATCAGCAGCTGCAAAGACTAAATACCGCTTTAAAACAGAAGCGCCCAGCTTGGTCAATCGTAAGGGCGTCATCCTTCAGCACGACAATGAACGTCCTCATACAGTACGAATGACTTTTGACACAATTGAAACGCTGAAATGGGAACCTATTCTCCAGATGTTGCTTCTTCAGACTTCAGACTTCTATCTCTTCAGGAGTCTAGACAATCATTAGTGTGGAAAATCTTTGAGAGACAAAAAAAAACATTGAAAATGAATTGCAGGTCTTTTTATTAAAAAACAAATATTTCTATGATCGAGGCAATAAGAAATTTGTTAGGAGGTGGTCAGAAGTTGTTACTAACGATGGAGAATATGTTGTTGAATAAATGAATGTTACTTGATTTGTTTTTACTCTCCTCATCATACTAGTAAAAAACAAACAGAACGTATGGAACGACTTGATACATCTCCAAAACGGTGCTCAGTCGCAGCATGACTGAGTAGGCTGCTAAGGAAGTAACCTTTTGGTGGGCTCGACAAGACGATTGAGCTTTCTCATTATCATGCCCGTTCAAAATTTTTGAGTCCATACATTACTCTGATGTAGGTCATCAAATGAAATGAAAATTCAGCTTCTTTTAATTGGGTTTACAACAGATAACAAGCCTGTTAAAACAAAACTTTTTTGATAACGCTAGAAATGAAATGCTCATCATTCTCAATTTCATGAGTGGGCGACTGATCGCCTTAAATCACTTGCCCTACAAAATTATTTATTTGGAGAATTTGTGAAACTCGCTAAGTTGGTTTCCTCATCATGTGAAAGAGAATTAATAATATTGTTGAAATAACTTTTCTCCATCAAACTTACGGTCCGAATGTCGTCAGGAAGTTTTAGTTAGCATCTGTTAGCGTGTACAAAGATTAACACGTGCATTGTAGCCAACCCATTCATCCAAAAATGCGGTTCATTCAGTGGAATGTTGGAATGTTATTTGAACACGGAACTGAAAAGGGAAGTTTTTTCTCTGGTCAGTAGGGTTTTACTTCAGTTGACGTCAGAGTGTTTTATAGAAATAGTTTTAAAATTGATTCATTTTTTAGGAAACAAGAACAACTGGAAGAGTGCCTATGAATGGATGTGCCTATTTCTAGAAATGTGACTGCGGCCCGAAGACTTATGTTGGTAGTACCAAACTTCAACAATTTATTGAACACCACTAACATTCAGGAATTTCCCATAGAAACTTTTGTGTGCAATCCATACAGGTTCCTTCTCATCCAGCAATTCGAGATCTTTGTCAGCATTTCAATCATTCGTTCAACATAAATAATTTAATTACTCTCTGTGCTACAACTATTGAATAAGAGTTTGAATTTTGAATTCTTCATTTATATCCACCCATAAGCTACGCTTATCCTAAATCAAGACTTCTGTGCAGCCAAACTGTACATTGATTCAACCTACTGACATATTCTGTGTGTGTTTGAGTGTGCATGTGCGTCTGTGTATAGGAGGATGTTTCCGTGAGTGTGTAAATATATATTTGTGTGGGCTTGTGTACGTTTGTTCAAGTCAGTGAATGTGGGTATACGCGTCAGTTCTACTATAGTGTTCAAATGAGGGCTCTAGAATTCTACGTATGTATTCTACAGGTGCTTGTATTCTGTATTTAGGATTCTACAGTTCTAATCGATTAATCGATTTTATTATTTTGTATGTGCGTTTTAAGTTCAACTTTATTCTTTCATATTTCAACGCCGAATGCAAGTTTAATGCTTCGAAACATTTGCTATAAACAATTTAAACTTTAACACTGGTTCTCCTTTTCATCATTTCTTCATAACCTGAAAATAAACTGCACTCTAGAGCAATGCTCATTTTAACTCCTAATTTTAACAGGTAACATCATTCATTTTAATGAATTGTCATGGCATAGCAAATAGAATGCTGGCCTCGCTGTCCAATTGCTTTGCTGAAAGCTGTGAAGAAAAACATATCTTCAGTGCAAGGCGTGATATCAAAGCGCCAGTATCGAACTTTGATCACGTCTCGGGGGCAAAATACGACGTGAGCGAGGGGAGCAATTAGGGCCAATGAATTATGATTATCATGCTCTGACCACCTGCCTTGAGATATTGACTCCATCGTGAGCGAGCTAATCAAATACTGAACTTGAAGTCTTGATTCATTAACTCGTTGCCTCATTATGATGTTCAGCGACGTAACGTACACTATAGCGAGTGGTCAGCGGTACGCAAATGGCCTTACAACACAATTTGGAACCTTTGTACACTTATTATGCTCAGCCATCACTCACAAGATACGAATAACTCCATAGGAAAAAAAGAGCCCAGTCGTAATCTACCTAAAACGCCCATTATGGCGGTTGGGAAGCGACCCATTATGAACTGAGCGGAGCCATCAAGCCGAAAGTTAGAAGAGACTCGGGGCTCTGCGGATGTATTTATACGGTCGCGTGCGGGCAATCGCCTGATCAGCGGCTACTTACGGTGATCTACGCCTTGCTGGCATGAAATTTTGCAATCGCTTCTTCCTGAAGGCTTTATCAAATAAAATCTTCAGCTTTAGAACGACAATTACCTGAAAAAATTCCAGAACTCTGTTAAATTTAATCCATGATGTAGAATGACTTCCGGAATGCATTTGTAATAGCTGTTTACATCTGGATTTACGTAGAAAGCATATTTTGATATCTACACCATCAAAATTTGAAATGAATCAAAATGATCTTATTTGCTTTAGCATACTATGCGCCGTACCGAACTCGTAAAATGTACCGAGCCAGTTTCTATGCCCTAGTTAACTCGTATTTTATTAAATTTGTTAAATCAAATCATGTACCTCGATATCTTCTACTATAACGCAGAGGATGACCACAGCCAGTGGCGTCTATGAGCTCTGTTTTCTTCCAAAAAGGCTGCATTATAACACTTTATCACCTCATGTAAAGTTGTACTTGTAGACCTCTTCAACATCAAAATACACCATACGCAGGTGTGGAAAATTGGACATATCGTCCCACTAAGTGCTCCATGACTCCGTTCGCTCACTTGCATTCTTCGTCTGCTGTGGTTTCAGGCACCCCCCAATCAACGCCTGCCTACATGTAAGCAGCATTAGATTGAAAGGATTTTGAAGTCAAGGCCATTCATCCATGGGAAAATATAAAATTATCATTCCGTCTGTTACAGCAACTTTCATTCCCCTCATTTTTGTGAGAACTTAAATCTACCTCATATGTACTAATGCTCGGAACATCACGATCCTTCCAATCCCGCTACTCGTTCATTTTCATAAAATTGTCAACTCTCTTCACTATGAAAATATTTACACAAGCATCATAGACGTAAATTTTTATCAAGGCCAAGGCTTAACCACTGCCAAGCGCCAGGCAGCTTAATTGAATATATTTCACAGAAAACTAATGGCAAAACTGATTTCATCGACTGAAAACACTCGCCAGTTCAACTGCATGAAGTAATTTGCGAAGGACCTAGGATGCTTTCTCCCCTTTTAAATTGAACCTCAATTAATTTCCATTTAAATTGAGGAAAACAAGAATTCGGACTTTTCTGAGATAGAGTTCATTGAACTTCGAAACATCGAGCTCCATATTTTTAAGAAATTGATGGAGAAATTAATAGAAGAGTAAAAAGAGAATTATGTTCACGAAACTTGAAAATATTTTGAGAAATGCAGAAACATACATGAATGCAAACAAATTTCAACCTGTGAGCAACACATTTCTGCTTTGAAAATAAAATTTCTTGTTCTTCTTCAGTGAAGTTCATAATCATTCGATACTGCAGCCTGTTTTTCTCAACAAGTCATTTTTAAAGCATTTATGTTTAAAAGTTCCCTAAAATAAATTCTATTAGGGATCATTTGCTGAAGAATTCTTACGATATCCAAGCAGGTATAATCATAGCCAGAGCTGTACAGAGGGCGGTGTGGGGACCACTGTTGCTGGTACGCAGCCAGTTTCCAGAAAGGAATGAAGCAGAACAGACTATCAGCTATTATGTATCATGACGCGTACACTGTACTTATGAGATCAAAAAATTAGCAGAAATATGTCTGATTTTATCACAATAATCACCTACGTAACATATTATTTCCAGCAAAAGTTGAAGTTAATAATAAATGCTTGTTTCCGGTCTGAGACAAACTTTGGAAAACACTACAGGCGAAAATTTTCCAAGTGTTCAGAAAATGCTAGAAGCTCTGATCTAGACAAGAATATAATCGCTACTTGGAAACTCCTCGCTGATATCACAGCATGTTTGTGCTCATTTCCTTGTAGAAAGACCTGTGTCTAGCCGCGTTCAGTCATTCGCATGGGTAAGAACAGTTTCATCTAAAATGTCCATGAACACTTCTGTAGTCATTACTCCGCCGTCGAGGTGTTAATAGCCGGCTGTAATAGAAACACCTATTAATGTTAGTACTTTGTCAAATTTTTAAACATGGACGATGACTTCAGGGTTGTGTTGTACTGCCAAATTTGAATTACTGCTAAACGGTTCAAATTTTGCATTTTTTGTTCTGTGAGTACTGTGCTAGAACTAAAATAAATGAAATGTTTAGGCATAAAATCTAGCCATGTATCTTTGTATCTGTTCAGAGGCTGAGACAAAGAGGTGCACTATACTACCTCCTAGGACTCGGAGACAGAGCATCATTACTGAAAATTTACCGAATGACCAAAGTTAAACTTTCCTGGCCTGCTGAGCCTCAAGCAGGTCTTGAGTCGTCATGAGGGCTCTTACCTTCCAACGCGTGTATTAAGGAAATCATCTGAATAGGATATGAGTCTTGAAAATGTCCGTCGCTCTCACCTTCGTCCACCTTAGAATCGTCTAGCCGACGAAGCTAAAATAGATTCTTATGATATTTTTTTCTATAGAGCAAACATTTAGTGTGAACTTGAAATCTTAATCGTTGATTTCCGAACAGTTCCTCAGGAATTGCCATGAGACCAATTTACCAAAGTGTCCTCCAGCATGCGAGGGAATTATCAAATTCTTGCTGAGATTTCAATGTTTATCCTTGCATACGATGAGTGATTTGACGCTTCTTCTCTGTCAAAATTTACATTAATCAATTTAGGCGTGCACGCAAAAGAAAATTTCTTCAATGCTTAGAATGATTTGAGTTCTTATTTAGATGACTCTTATTTTTCTCCCTCAGTTTACAACAATGAACTTTAGATATCGGTGTCTCAGTTTCTCTTTAGATATCGGTTTCTCAAGTTTCACAAAGCCTGACCGCGTGTGAGTTGATTGAAATGCAATTCAATTAACTTTGAAGAAGACGTGAACCCCACCAAACCTCTGCGCATATATAAATCAACTATGTGAACAGCTATGTGAATTTATGTTTTCATTGAAAAACTGACTATTTTGTGCATTTATAGAACATGATAGGAGAAGAATTACCAGTCCACCCATGGCAAAAACAGTTCCTGTAGGTCCAATAGCTGCATTGGAGGGTGTGTGATGATCTCGCTCATAAGCGGGCTGTCGAGGTATAAATTGAAATTAGCAACGTAAAATTCTTCAGTGCAAGTTCCTTAGCGCTAACAACAATATGTAGAACTTTCCACAAATAAAAAGAGAAGAGGAGCAAAAGAACAACAGCGCTTTGACTCATAGCCTAAGCACAACACGTTCTCCTCCTATCCGACCATCACTGCATGGCAAAATCAAATTGTAATTTTCCGCGTTCAGTAATATAGAGTTACCATTCTGATCCGAACAAAGAAAGCTAGTTGATTTTATTTTAGGACTCTATGTTCTCTATAATGAACAATCAAACCAACCATCGCTGTGGATTTCAGCGTATCGATGAATGTGCGAGTGAATTTATAAATGGTAATTTAATCAACGACAAAATTTCTAGGAATGGACTTGCTAAATTTGTCTTTTTATGACGTGTGTAAGAGCACAATTCGCTATCAAATTGGTTGCTCAAAGGAAGGTTAATCGAATTTAAGAGACAAATTAAAGCATTGGACTTCAAAAAGATGTCGATCATTCTTGGCTATGAAAAGCGTCAATAATGCCTTTGTACGTCCGTGGAATATTATCGCCTCTGTGCCTCCTAACATTTATGAACTCTTCTCTGCAATCTCCAAGCCATTTTAGTGTCACCATGGCTGAGTAAGAAGAGATAGCTCCTTGGGCTGGCGGCTGCGGTGGGTGCCGCGACTGCTTACGGTTCTGCGATGAGGTGCCGCTCGGTGATGCGGTGCTGCCGTGTCGTGTTGGTTGGACTGCTGCGGGCCCCTAGAGCTCTCCTGAGCTGTTGGCCGCCTCGACAACCTACGTTGACATCGCACCGATGGCGCAACCGTGGACTTCCAGCAGACCATCACAACGGAGACTTCAGAACCAGTTCGCTTACGAGGTGAGTCGCAGTGACATACAGCACTGTGTTCGGTCGGCTCTTTGTAGCGAATCCTCCATCCTAGATGTCGGTTCACCACTCCATCCCTACTACAAATTCAGTGTTGGTCGTTGCGGGGCTTGGGGTCTCAATAGAGGGATGGAGTTGAGCTAGAATAACTCATTGCTAATCTTTAAATATAAGTACTGCTAATATATTGCTAGATCATTGTTAATCTTTAAAAATAAGTACCGCTAAAATATTGCTAGATCATTGTTAATCTTTAAATTTAAGTACTACTAAAACATTTCTAGATCATTGCCAATCTTTTAATATAAGTACTGTTAAAATATTGTTCGTCTGTTAAATTATGCATTACTGAAATATTGCTATTCTACTAAATTATGCATTACTGAAATATTGCTATTCTACTAAATTATGCATTACTGAAATATTGCTATTCTACTAAATTATGCATTACTGAAATATTGCTATTCTACTAAATCACGTAATGCTTAAAAAATTGCTAATTGAACATTTTCCTTATTATTACTCACGAAAATAATCTACAGTGTAATAATAAGCTTAACTTTCAGTTCACACCCATTCGCTTAATTGGGATCTTGTTTGACCATATTATTGGTCCACAGCCCGATCTCGGCCTAGGTCCTGGCCACTCCACCGGCCACTCATGTGTGGCGGTGGGTCAGCCGTGGTCCTGCGCTGCCGAACCTTCATGGCTTAGTTCTCCACGACTGGCGAGGGGAAGTTATGCTGCCAGTGTGAATTTAAACTTGCCAGTGTAAAACTAAACTTGAAACAATAGTAAATTGAGTCGCACTGGTTTCAATGATTTCCTTCACCCGCCGTCATTTTCGATTTCAAATACTGTGATTTAATTCATTGATCACCGTCTTGGGGTCATTAATATTTTGTAGAGCTTCGTAATTGTGAACGAATTTCTGGTTGCAATTTGTTCATTTTTCCTTTTTAAATAATTTTAATTTTATTTAATTTATCTGACCTCCTCCTCGAAATCTGACAAATCTGACAAGTTCAAATTTGTCATAAAGCACTATTACATTACAATTCCTATTAAAAATATCTTTAATAGATAACTGTTTTCGATTTACATCTACAGGCAGATTTGCTATTTCCAATTTTCTTAAAAAGCCCTAAGTTTTTGCCTTTGAATGTTCTTTTAACCTTGCAATATATTAGCTGCTATTTCACCACTCAAAAAAAGTTTCATGAGCACCGTAACCAGGTACGAGGTAAGAAAATTCCATGCCATTTTTGCAGAAAATGAGCATCAACGCAAAAATAACGAAGTTTTAACTTTCGTAAAGCACTCAGCTTACATTTTTTTTTTTAATTATATTTTCTCCTACAATTCTCCAACAAATGTGGTTGCTCGAGACTTTGCACGAGTTTCTATCACCGTGAACATACTAATTTTACAAAATGAGTCGAATAATGAGACTTTGTCTCAAAGGTTTTTTGCAATAAACTGTGCGAACAACGATTTGTCGCCTCCAAAAGTCCAATAGGTCACCAACTGCGTAGTGTGTTACAAATGAAAAAATATGTTGTTGGTTGATTTCACGTGTTAAGAAATGGAGAAATACAGTAATCTACTTTTATTGAAATTTAAAAACCGGTAATCTGAGGTGCAATTTAAAGCTAAATTAAGGTGAAAAATGTGCTGTTTTTCAAGTTTTCATATAAAACCACAACGCATTACCACTCAATTTAGAAACATTTTGGGTATAATGTTGAAAGGTCAGAAATTTGTTAGAGTTCAACGTAGTGCGAACATATAATTCGAGTTTACAATCAGATAAAGTACTGATAGCAATCGCACACACCAGTTTTCCGTGAATTTAGAGTTTTTTATATTACTGGTAACGTAGCAGCCTCCCATATTTCATTGAAAATAATAGAAAATAGATTTGTCAAACCACTTGGACGATTCCGCGGAAATCTTAAAAGTAGTTTGAAAAGGAAACTAATGATTAAATGAACCTGTCTTCTAGCAAACGTTTTAGAATTTGTCTCCATACCTTCACCAGCGCCGTAACAAAAAAGTACGAAAAGTCAAAAACAAATCAAACTAAAACCTACATAATCTTAAAATTAAAAACTTCACAAATTAAATCCTTATTTTCCAACAACTCGTACAGCATAGGTTTTCAGTCAATCCCTGCATTCACAAGTGTGTCATGTGACCTATTCAAACGACTTTAAATTTTAAACTATAACGTAAGATAGTTTTTTAGTTTTAAAGCACTCTACTTGTGACTTTGCCGTTTCCTGTGAGCGAAAGTGCTTAGTGGTTTTTAAAAAGAAGTCAATTTCATCCTTTTAATTATTTCTTGCGGAGTAATATTACAAAGTTCATCATTGTAATAGTTCACACCACCCTTTCAATGATCTTATACAGCTGATAGGGATGAAGATGGACGGCCTGTTCTGTGAGTGAAAGTATGTTTTGTAAGTGAAAGTAAATTTTTTTTATAGTAGGTTGTTTTAGAAAACATGTTTGATTGGTTGGTTTGTTCCCACCCAGACTTCAATTTCAACCTTGTGTTTCTTTCAACTATTTCCATTTGAATGGAGTCGAGGAGTTCGTGCTTCGCTAGATGGTGCTTTTGTCTTACATTTTGGCGGCTGGAGGCTGAACAATCTAGTGAATTACAGCTATTTTAGAGCTTTCTTTTCTATCCACTGTCTCATGCTTATTTTCTTTGCTATTTAGTTTGAGTGAATATCATCACTTTATCTCTATTAAATTTTCAATTGGGCAGTTATATTGCTTATTAGGAATTAATTCTGCTAACTAACAATACTAACGCCTGTCAAGTACTCCGAACATTTTAACTGGACCAAATGAATAATCTTGAAGCGTCAGCCTGAGTGACAAATTAATGTCAAGGGTAGAGAACCTGTTTTGATGGGTTATGAAAACAACCCTGAACCCGAACTATTTTTCAATCTAACTAACTACTAATTTTCTCAAGAAAATGAACCTTGAACTGTTTTTATTATTTTTCTGCTTAAAAAAGTATTTCCTTTTTCCTTGTTAAAAATTCTAGAGAAAATAGGAGTCACAAAAGTCTAGATGGAAATATTAGCGTTTTCTTCCAAAAAATTCCAACAAACCTCTTCAAGACCCCTAGCAATTAACACGCCTGAAGAGCTCGATCAATATTTGCTGCAGCGAGGGAGCAAGACCTGGAAAGAATTTACTGGTAATTAGTATTCTACAAACCGTCATGCCCAATTTCATGTTATTTGATTTCTATCAGCACTATTTTTTATTTGAACAGATTTTTTGCATTAGTTTTGTACATCTTAATTAAATATGTGTCAGAATTTTTTAGAACTCCCATGGAAAACATAGGTACTTAGAACATAAATATCAGGCAGAGCGCATTGAATTCCTACCCATAGATATTTTTTATTTTTATCTTCCTTTCATGATTTTTTACGTGCTACTAATTTTGTTCTAGCTATCGTTGCAGGCACCCAATGGTTAGGCATCTATTGATGGTACAGGAATCACGGCAGACATCCTGTTCCTCAATTTCTATTCATTTAATTTTTTCTTTTTTGGGGTTTGGCATTTTTTTTGTTGGCTGCTTAGGTTCTTTTTTGTATATCCCCTTTGTCGCTAAATCGCTGAATAATTCAGGCATTGAAGGTCTTTAGGTTATATATCACGTCATTGTTACTTCGATTTCAGGCCATTCAATCTTTTGTTACACCTTATATGCGAATACTATTTGGTATATGCCAGCTCCTGCTTTTATCCTTATGAGCTCTATCCAAAAATGTAGATGAAAAAAATTTTGCTATGACTGAGCTAAATTGTAACTTTGATGTTATTAGCTTCTTCGAAAGTTAGCGAGAAGATTCATCAAAAGACATGTTTAAAATGCAGAACTATTATACCCACCATTCACTATATCTAATAATAATGAACGTGGTGGAGGTGTGAGTACGTACATATCCAAATACATAGCTTCGAGAATCTTTCCAAGTACAACTTTGAATCTTGACCATATCGAAACGAATGTAATTCTTAGAACTGACGAAAAACGGTAAACGTATTATAATTGGAACTGAGTATAGGCCTCCAACAGCCTGTCTAGAAACTTTCTTGAATGAACTCTATATTATCATGTCGCAGTGTAACCAATTTTTATGGTGACATCATAATCTGCTATGACTTTAACTGCGATCTTCTAAAAAATGAAATCTGTGAACAAATCCCAAATTTCATTCATGTATTTCAGTCTAATCTTTCCTTCCAATAATCACGAAAACTACACGTCTTGTCGCAACAGAATCTGCAGCGCTGCTTTGTATCATCATGATACATCCAACTAATTTTCTTACAGGAATAATAACTTTCAAATCATCTGATCATTTCCCGGTGTTTCTGACCAGGAAAAATGTCTTTACTACATGTACCAAGCTATATTGCGCAAATGAACCGTCGCGTAAAGGAATCAAATTTGGGAACAATGCGCACTGTTCTAAAAGAATTAATGCCAACAATGTACATCCATCTATAGAACATTACTGCGGCAAATAATGATGAAGCAATCCTAATCTTAACTGAAATTATAGCGACTGCCTATAATCGATGTCGTCCGATCATCACTCGTCCAATTAAACCGAAAAATAGGCAAAAGCCTTGAATTACTGAAGAAATTGTTATCAATATAATGAAACGTCAAGCGTGCCTACCTACACTCTACGAAGAGAGAATATCTAAGGAAATGTATGAGAGATTAAGGAATTATACGACAAACCAAAAAAGAACATAAAACATGTGCTAAAATTCACTCAATTTAAATCTTATATGAAAAAACCTGGTGCATACTTAAATTGTTCTATAACCCGAATAATAGTACCACGAAAACAATTGAGCCATCGTCCAAGATGATATAAAATATCACGAGAAAAAAAATCGCAACTGTCTTTAAGAACTTCTTCGTAAACGCGGGAAAAAATGTTGCTGATGGTATCTCTAGTGAACAGACTGACCACATCGAATACATGGGTCATGTCCGTGTAAACAACTCTTTTTTTTCTTCAAGCCTACGAATTCCTTCGATGTAATTGCATGCATAAACAACTTGAAAAATAAATCAAGTGGATTAAAAACGTTCTCGGCAAATTAAGGTACTAAAAGGTATAGCAGATATAATAGCACCGTTAAAGATCATTAACCAGTCGCTTTTCTTGGGTGTTTCCCGAACTTTTTCAAAACTGCCATAGTAACCCCTATTTAAACAATTTAAACAATTTATTTACCACAGGTGATACAGAGGTAGAATGTTTCTTAAGTCTAGT
>JACJUY010010740.1:8163-24743 GCA_014220935.1 Platorchestia sp. MABIK
AGGCTGCAGGGCATGTGTAGTACACAGTGCAGGCTGCAGGGCATGTGTAGTACACAGTGCAGGCTGCGGGGCATGTGTAGTACACAGTACAGTTTGCAGTACACACATGTTTACTCAGGAAGCACACAACCACACAAGTGTAGCCTCCATTTACTTGACTCGTCCTAGTCACAAGGGGACCAGATTGCGTGCAGAGTCAGGTGTCACCGTCACACTTGGCAAACAATTTAACTCACTACATAACAGTTTGTACGGGTTGTGCTTAATCATGTATATACTGCCCACATACTTACATTACACACTTCACATGTACATATAAGCATGATGACATCTAAACACTTTATGCTTAACCTAAACTCATGGCTGCACTAACGAAAATGTTCAATACAAAAAACTACGTAGAGATTTTGTGAAAATATTTACAGTTTGATGCAGATACGGAGCGGGTATGCGCTCAATGGGCCTCAATGTCTAATTTTTGTACGGTATCAGTCACGCACAATATTTATTTATTGTACGGTATCAATCGCGCTCAATTTTTAATTATTGTACGGTATCAGTCACGCACAATATTTAATTATTGTACGGTATCAGTCACGCACAATATTTAATTATTGTACGGTATCAATCGCGCACAATTTTTAAATATTGTACGGTATCAGTCACGCACAATATTTAATTATTGTACGGTATCAGTCACGCACAATATTTAATTATTGTACGGTATCAGTCACGCACAATATTTAATTATTGTACGGTATCAGTCACGCACAATATTTAATCATTGTACGGTATCAGCCACGCACAATATGGAATTGTGGTAATTATTTGTATCACTGTTCACTGAACATCACTTCTACCTGGGCAAAAATGTTTCATCTGAAAACAAGGCTGGCCGTGGATTAGATTGTGAAGTAGAAGTTAGTTTTAGCCTCCCGAACCCAACAAAGGGGTTCCAGAGAGAGGATGGTTGAAGGCACCATTTAGTATGGAGTTAAAGAGAACCTGGAATCTATGCCCAAGGTGGCTTGGCCTCGGACAAGATTGTTGTTGAAGAAATTACAGAAATTCTATTCAGTTGAAACAGGCTTCTGTTGCAATACTCTTTGAAATAAAGTATCGGATTCTTCAATCCCAAATATAGAAGTTTAGTGTCATTTCCAGAGAATCAAAGCGAAAATAATCGATACAAAGGTAAGTGCTGCATGAGACATTGAAAATTTCATTTCAATGTTCAAATAACATTTTTTGTGTTTCTAGAATGACTTTTTGAACTCGTGAGAATTCATGATCAATTTATATTAAAGATAATTCTCAAATTTCATTTAGGGTTGAATTTTTTATTTTTGGTGAATGGGGGTACCCTAATTCTTAGATTTGAGCTGAGTCTTTTAACAGGGATCTCGCTCTTAATAAATCGTAGCTCGAACTTCTGTTAAATTGCGGAATTGTGGGACAGATTGACGCAAGTTCAAAGTGGCGGACGCGACGGGAGGAAGCTATAGTCAAGTCTGCCGGTATTTCCTGCCAATTTTTTTTTATTTACAATGACACAAATCGGTCGCTACGTATTGTATCTCGGAGGGTCAGAAGCATCTACAGCAGCACGTACAATACACACCCTCCCCCACAATGTACACTTGTACTTGTTATGTACAACCGCTTTTTGGCGTTCGCTTATCTCAATGGAAGTGGCAATACAGACTCGCATCCCGAAGAAAATGAAGAAAATATTAGCGTTAGTGAGGCTCATTGAGTTTCTATGATATATTAATTTTAGTGAGGCAGTTTTATGCAATATTAGCGCTAATGAGACTTCGAAAATTTCGCACAAAATCTCAGTATTTACGATACTAAAAAAATGCTAACGGTTAGTCGGGAGTGAATGAATGAAATAGGCAATTCAAATACAATTAAAGATGCGTAGCTGTGAGTATCTCGAGATTCATACCAAATTCAATGTCTCAAAACAACGAACAATTATTTGAGCACCACGTAAAAACCTTTGTACGAAATTTTAAAAAATTGCTAAATTTGAACAAATTGCCAAGGTGTAAAGCGAGCAAAAATAAATTTATAAAAAACCCTAGGAAATTCTAGGCGCTATTTCGAGCGTCTTCAAGTTTTGGCAAAAACAGCTCGCAGGAGCTGGCAAAAGCAACGAATAATTTGCAGTTACAATTTCTATGATTATTAGAACGCAGAATTATGCTTCGCATTAAAATATGAACATTTAAAAAAAAACGCGAGCCCCGCGAAAAACGCGAGCCCCGCGAAAAATGCGAGCCACGCGAAAAACGCGAGCCCCGCGAGCAACGCGAAAAATCCGAGCCACGCGAGCAACGCGAAAAATCCGAGCCACGCGAGCAACGCGAGCAACGCGAAAAACGCGAGCAACGCGAGCAACGCGAAAAACGCGAAAAACGCGAAAAACGCGAAAAACGCGAAAAACGCGAAAAACGCGAAAAACGCGAAAAACGCGAGCCACGCGAAAAACGCGAGCAACGCGAAAAACGCGAGCAACGCAAAAAACGCGAGCAACGCGAGCCACGCCAAAAACGCGAGCCACGCGAAAAACGCGTGCCACGCAGGCGCTCTCAGTGACCTGAGGAGGCAGAGCAATCTTACTGAACATCTGCAGGAGTGTTGCCTCCATAAATGGAGTTCGTATGTCCATAAGAGTTTACACAGCTCGCGCTAACTACATATTTACCGCTCAGTTCTTTGGTTAAGCGCAGTACTCTTGGGATCAGTAGTAAATATACAAACATACAATCCAGGCACACACGTTTTGTGTAGACTACACATCTTATTCATATACGCCGCTGTGTAGACATGCTGTATTAGTTAGTGTAAAAATTCAATGGACTGTCGCCTAGAGATGAACATTCGCTCGGCCACATTCCATTCGTTATGCTGAAGGAAGTCAATGCGTGAAAATGTAACGAGACTTCCACCTTAAACTTCTCAAAAGCTAGCTGAACGAAGGCAAGAACGACTGCAATGCTTAAATTAAAAATGGCATACAAACAAATTCTTTACAAAAGAGATAACAATAACAACAGGCGAGAATGTTTCCAAAACCGCCAAGGAATTCAAAACGCACCAAAACAATGAACTGAATAAAACTACGTAGTATTTTAATGCAACAAACCCGACATAGGCCACTGGATTGTATGTAGTGTCCCGATCGCTAAAAAAACGCAAAGATGTTATTGTATGACAACAAGCTACAACATAAACATTTTATCGAACAGAAAACAATAACGACTGTACGACAGAAACGACAGAAAACGTTGTCGTTGTCGTAACGACAGAAAACAATAACGACTGACAACGAAATTTGTGCTTGGTGTGTATCTCGAAGTATTTGCTGGCCGACCTATAAGTCAAACTTATAAGTCAAAACTCTAGTCAAAACTTATAGCAGCGCGTCCAGCATCACATCAACTGCGAACAAAAGCCCATAATAAAAGAGAAAATCTCCTATCGCCTGTAACGCTCTGACACATTAACGAGTACATAGGAAAACGATCAGTTATGAAATCTATCGAGGGGTTAAAAGTTAAAAGAATATTTACAAGTCTCCGATATTGCACTAAACTGTCGAGGAACATAAGTCGTCAAAACTAAGCAGTGATGGCGTTAGAATATCCAGAAAAACCGAACGCTTGGCCAAGTCGAGGGCTCGGCCAAGTCGAGGGCTCGGCCAAGTCGAGGACTCGGCCAAGTCGAGGACTCGGCCAAATCAAGAGCTCGGCCAAATCAAGGGCTCGGCCAAATCAAGGACTCGGCCAAGTTAAGGACTCGGCCAAGTCGAGGGCTCGGCCGCTGAAGAGTGCCGCCAGCATAGAGATGGAGGCTTAATTTAGTCCACAAGAGAAATTCTCTCGCGTAGCATCGCAGTTCCTCAGAGCTCTCACAAGCCCCAAAAAAATCATCCTCCAGCTTGGTGCTGTGAATAAACTCATTTGCACGTCAACTTCGTCACTTTCGCGCGTCTGCTTTACAACAAACCTTTTTCACATACAAATTCAGCAGGTCTTAACTTCATCTTGATGTCAGTGCATCCCTCGTTGAAACCAAACACTCATTCTTATTTGATCGACCTCTCAAGCAATGATTCACAAGAACGTCCAAGCGTGAATGTCACCGCTGTGCAATAATATTCCAGTGGCCACCATTTGAATAACCATCGTATTTATTCAGCTCTCAATTATCAGTCAGGCAAAATGGAGCACGCTGCACAATTTGTTAAGCATCGGAATTGAGTAATTATCATAAAAGTTTTTGAAGCAAAAAAAACATAAAATTAAAAAGTTTGAGTAGCCATTGAAACTGAATAGCTATCGACATTGAGTAGCCATAATAATTAACGAGTCACTATTGAGTA
The DNA here is from genome assembly GCA_014220935.1 of Platorchestia sp. MABIK. Taxonomy (NCBI): domain Eukaryota; kingdom Metazoa; phylum Arthropoda; class Malacostraca; order Amphipoda; family Talitridae; genus Platorchestia; species Platorchestia sp. MABIK. Next base: position 12,557 of record JACJUY010010740.1, read on the forward strand.
GCTTTTGTAATAACGAGTTATTGTTCCTGAGAAGGTATCATGATTATCGAGTCCCTATTTTGGAGGAGCCCTCATGATTAACGAGTCACTGTTGCTGTGGAAGTATAAATATCATGTTCACTGTTGCTGAGCAACCAACATAATTTAACGAGTCACTGTTGTTGAGGAGGCATCATGATTAACGAGTTACTGTTGCTGAGTAACCGATATAATTAGCGAGTCACTGTTTTGGAGGATCCCTCATGATTAACGAGTCACTGTTGCTGAGGAGGTATCATGGTTAACGTATCACTGTTGCTGAGTAACGAACATAATTAACGAATCAATGTCGCAGATGAACCACCATAACCGAGCAGCGACGAGAACAGAGTAAACACACGAGAGCAGCCAGGGACGCCCTTATCTAGCGGCCGTGTTGACGGCGGCAGCAGCAGCCCCGGCCGCCTTCTCATGCAAGGACCTTGTGAGGGACTCGATCCTGCTGAGGCCCGTCGATGCGCCGCTCAAGCGCCCCAGCACTCCACTCAGACGGCCTCCGTTGAGGCGAGACTCGGACTGCTGGTGCAGAAGAGACGGGTTTGGGATCTGTCTCACGCTGGAGTTTGTGGCGCGGACGGGCGCGGTGTTGGTGATGCTTGTGCGCAGAGGGCTGGACCCGCTCGTGGTCGCGCAGCTCAGCAAACTTCGGTAGGGCGTCACGAGACTCGTGCGGCTGTTGCTACTCAAATTCGACCCTCTCATGGACGGTAAGGAATGAGACGTCGGAGATGAGGAAGATGAGCTTATCAGGCTGCTCGTTATGGAGGACGTTGACGAGTTGGTCTTACTGAGAGGGTCCGCAACGCTACAAAGGCCGTTAGTTGACGCTTTGCTGAGTTTACTTGTGGTGCTGCCGTTGCTGAGGCCTTTATTCTGCACGAACCCATTGCCATTGCTCGCGGTAGATTTCGAGACAGAAATCGATGCCTGTTTTGACTGCTCGTTCGATTGTGAAGGCGTGGCGGACTCCCTGATATGCGAAAGTTTGCCCGAAGAGCTACTTTGTGCTGATTTGTTAACGGTGTTTGTCTGTCCTGCCGGAGCAGTACCGGATAATTGTGAGGGCTTCGATGAGGGAATTATTAGCGCTGGTTTAGTTCCAGTACATCGATTCGTAGATGAAACTTGAGACGTTGAAGACAGAGTCGTCGACTTCGTCGAACACGACGATGACGATTTACTACCAATATTTTTGTGATCCTTATCATTAGTAGGTTTAATGCCGACAGAACTAGAAGGGGAAGCAACTTTTGGTATATAAGTGCTAGAAATAGATGATAATTTACTCGAACTGCTAGCAGAGGATGTTGGAGAAATGGAAACACTTGAATTTGCCTTGATAAAGGGCTGGCTAGCAGTGGACTTACTGTTGCTAGAAGGAATGCTTGGTTTTGAGACTGGTAAAGAAACTTTTGTGGAAGATTGAGAATTAGCTTTAGCAGTCGATACTGCCGTCATCAGTAATCCTGATGAAGTAACCACCGGTTGTGAAGACTTCGTGATTGATTTGGAATTAAGACCATTAGAAAGTGGACTTGTCCCACCACCAAGGCGAGAAGCACTACTGGAAGAGTTCATTGAACTGGAAAGTGAGGAAGTGGAAGTGGAAGGCGCGGCACTGGGAGTAGCTGCAGGCTTAGCACTACAAGACTTACTACTATTATTATTATTGTTGTTGTTGTTGTTGTTTAATTTCAATTTGTTATTCATTTGCTGACGAAAACACTCCGAGAGCTTTTGATTTGTGATTTTAAATATGGGATCACCAGTCCTACCAGCACTGGAATCTTTGCTGGCTGATTCGGAACTTTTGAGGGACGAAGAACTGGACACAGACGGAACTCTGATGGAACTGCTGGAACCAGAGGACTTGTGGGTGGGACTCTTATTGAGTTTACTTTTGAGAGTTCCGTGCTTTCCAGCTCTGCTGATTATGATGGTATTAGTCACAGCTCTTTGGTCTTCCGCCGATAATTTTTGTGACGATCCGTTAACGCTACAACTGCTTTTACCGCCGTGACCCCCCTGGGTTTTTACAAGTTGTGGTTCTGTGGCGTTTTTGGAACCTTGATCCGAAGAATTGATGGCGCTGATGGTCAGAGTATCGCCAGAGCCACTAACGAAGCTGAGGGTGTCTGCAGTCTCCCTGAGTTTGCCAAGTTTTGACGCTTCCATCGACTTCTTGGCTTCTTCTTGCGCTCTAGCTTGGACGAGAGCGAGTTGGATGACGGCCGCTTGAGAAAGAGTAATTAGGTCATGGAAGGTCGCCGCATGAGAAGGTTGATTGTGGGTCCAGTTAGACTGAGTTGCTGGAGACGCCTGGTTGTTTTTATGCTTCTTCTTAGATGTCTTACTTTGTGTTATTGAAAGCATGGTCTGAGTGCCCTGACCTCGAGACAAATCCAGGCTTCCTCGCGCTCTGGCTTCTCTGACACTCCTGGCGTGGTCTGACAGGTCAAGAGCCCCTACCTCGTCCATCGGCTCCTCCACTTCAGAATCAGAAAAAGCGCAACTGCCGTCCTGACCTCCGGCTTGCACCACCACGTTGCGTCGCACACGACGAGGAGGTTTCGCATCAGCTGAATCGTCATTTTCAGACACGTTAGTGCCTGTGTCAGGATCAGTGCTTGTATTGGAGTCGTCTACCGCGATATGTTCTTCGTTACTGGCGGGCTCAAAATCGTCACCTGCAGCTTCTGCCTCTTCAGAGTACAGATCTTCTTCCTTATTGTTTGCATCGTCGGTTTCGGTCTCAATTTCGAGCTCTGGTTCTGTTTCGTGGCTCGTGTCGACCTCCAGTGGCGCTTCCGAGTCTTGATCGCCCATGAGGTTTTCGTCCTCGTCTTCGCCATAGTTGGACTCGGCGTGCGTTGAGGCCGAACCAAAATGCGGTTCGTCGTCACACTGCTCTTCGGATGAAGAGCTCTCTTCGCACTTGGCATCGTGGTGCATTTGGTGATGCTGCTGGCTCTCCGGAGTCTCTGGAGGAGTTGGAGGTCTGCCGTGGTGATCCTCGGGGGAGAGCGGGGTCATGTGGTGACTACTTCTGGAAATGTCGCTCTGCTCACGAAAAGAGGATCTCCGTTCACTTTCCTCGTTGGAGTTTTCCATCTTTGCGATTTTCTCCGGAGGTTCGTGCACGTCGTCGCAGTCTGAAGAGGAAGGCTGGGGAGGTGGTAAGCGAGAGGAGTCCACAGCAAGGTGCTGGGAATCACTTAGCACGGTTTGCTGAGGATGCCGACGTTTCTTCACCCTCCGAGTGGCTATCACTTGAAAGCTGAGTTCTAAAGGAGATTCCTGCCCAAGAAAAAAAATGAAAAATTAAATTTTAAACCAGATTGGTATTAAGGGAGTGGGTACAAAACAGGCACATCAATTAAATTACAGAAAACTTCCGTGGTGATTCATTGACATTGGACTATCACTAATAAACCCCTCTAATTCGCAGACGGTACAATTTTTCAAAATCATATTGCGTCTTTTAACATGTAAAATTTTGAGAAGGAATCATCAAACGCTGGAACGAACAATGTTTCTTATCAGTTCTCTTACCCTATATGTAAATAGGCCGAATATTTTTACGCATTTTATTGATCAAACACACATCTGATTTCCACTAAATTACGTCGTTCGTTCAGTGGAACGTTTTCACTACCTCAGCAGTATATCAACACAGACCAATGAAGTAATGTCAACAAGATACGCTGCACACAACTGCAAGAATTTCGCTCCAGTAATAGCGAGAGAACTTGTACTTATGGCACGGTTTCGTTCAGTAAAACTTCGTTGGGTGAACTTCGGACACGCGATGATACTTTGAACAAGAATTAAATTCTATTGAGAGGAACACTATCTCATCTTAATCCGTTAGCCGCCGTGGGTTAAGCTAAAGTTCAGCATTAAACTCAAATTTACCACTTTGACTGCGACTACTAAATATTAAGTTCAACGCCAAACTCAAATTTAAAGTCAATTGTAGTAAACTACTTTGAAAATACCAAACATGAACTGGATCGTGCCTTCATTCAGCTTTGATTAAGTTTTATGAAAATTGAATTTGCGACTACTGGTCGGCCAGCAGCAATATGAAAATTACCTCCGTGTACCACCGGTGGCGCATGTCGCAGTCGAAGTGTTAGTCAATTGTGCGCAATTTCGAAAACAAACATGAACTGGATTGTCCTTTCGTTTAGTTTTAATTAAGCATGTATGAAAATTGAGTTTATGACTACTGGTCGGTCTGAAGCATTATGAAAACTCCCTCCGTGTACCACCAGTGGATCACATGGCCATTAACGTGTTAAATGGAGTTAACTGAGAAACTTGTTCGATATTCAAAGGTCGGACGTTTATCATTTTTCGTCGGTTCAGGCCAACAAGAAACTTGTTTGCTACCGCACGATGTAAAAAAAACTCAGATCTTTCGGTTTTTCGACGTAAGTTTCTTCGCTCGGTCATTCAAGACGTGAAGACGAAAATCTTTGAGCGTCATTTCGAAGTCGTGCAAATATGAAGCAGCGAACTTCAGATCTCGATTTTTTTTTTTGACGAGTGGAAAGTTTCTCATTAACACGTCAAGTGCAGTGGAGTGAATAAAACCAAACCTCAATATTTGACTCCTATAAAACTCGATTTCATTTTTCAACATCACATTAAACAAAAGTCGATTGGAACTCGCCGTCATGCGAATTTCGTCATGCACACATAAAACACTAGTTGGTGACCACAGGTTTGTCACCAAACAATCATAGTCGTAATTTATACCAACTACACTCCAACATTTTAATTCATTCTGTGGCGACGATATGATGAAATATTCTGCTTCTGTGCAACAAAACGTTTTGCATTTTTGCTCGTCTACGGGAGATTATTTGTTAATTATTTAACTAATTACCTTATTAATGTTAATTAATTAACGGCATCGTAGCGGCGTAGCAGCGTAAGTTCTATCGATTTGGCTCCGCTGCGCGCTATAGCAGGTAGCGAAGACTACTTAGAAGAACTTACGCTGCTAGTTGTGCCTCTACAAATTAAGACGTGAAGTGTTTGAAAATCAGATGCTCGAGCCCATCTCCTGAAAGGGCCACGTGATTCACACTACACAAACCAGTGCTGTCGGAAACTCCCTCTGGTTAGCTCTGTAGGTACGTGGTACGTACGCATTGCACGTACGTACTCTCAATACGTCGTACGATCTATACATACGCAGGTACGTACGCTCTATACGTAAATAAGTACGCTACACACGTAGGTAAGTAAGTCACTCTACACGTACGTAAGAACGTACGCGACCGCACAATACGGCCCACCGCAACTCAGAGCAGGCACGTGAGGCCGTCAAATGATCCCGCAACCCGACCCGGCGAGCGGCCCCACCGCCCCACGCGGGCTGGGGACAATGGAGCAGAGTCGCAACTGCGACCATCGCACCAAAGGGACCTTTTAACCCCTGTTTAACACCTGTGCGAAAAAAAGTTCCGAGCTCTTAAAAAAGCTCCGAACCCGAAAGAAGAAAAGCTTCAGAGGCCCCAAAAAGCTCCGAACCCTGAAGGAGAAATGCTCCGAACCCCCAAAAAGGAAAATGTTCCGAGCCTGAAAAAACGCTCTGAAGGGCATTGCTATGATATGCAACAAAATAAAAAAGTCCCTAAAACAGCAGCAGCAGCAACAACTCAACACGCAACAACGCGCGTTGCGACTCGTAGCAATTGCTACATCACCACAGCAATTGCTACATCACAGCAATTTCTCAACAATTTCTACATCACCACAGCAATTTGCACAACACCGGCGGGAAGCGCCCAGAACTGCGGGAGCAGAGCAGGCAGCTCCAGCACAAATCGCGCGTGTGGCTCACACCCGCAACGTTGGACAGGGTAAACTCTAGGGGCAGTGAAATGGGCGCTGCCATCGGCATGGAATGGATTACGTACCACACGACACTGGCATATGCCTTATATGAATCAGTTGCAGCACCGCCATGAAGTCTTAACGTTTTCGCCGCCTGCATGAATGTTTTTCGCCGCCTAAGCGATTTAAGAGATTAAATCGCTAATGCGGCGAAAAACATGCATGCAGGCGGCTTTAAAGTTAAACTGAGCAGTTACATACCCCCAACAAAGCGTTTCAGCGCAATATTCAGATGTATAATCAAAACAAAATAAACCAATTCAATACCGAATTAAAATTGCTCTTATTTTTCCTTCCAGATTATGAGCGTGAAAACTGGAACAAACTCTTGAGAGTTACACAAACATGAAATTAATTTCCACTCCGTGGGCAGGATAACATAAGGACCTCGTCTTCGGTGCTGAAACGTCGCAAGTAAATGTTAATAGTAGATATATTAAATAATGATATTATAAGGACCTCTAATGCCACGGACTAATAAACAATTAATAGTAATAGTAAATTAAATATAAAATAATGACATAAGGACCTCCTATGCTACAGGCCGTGCAGCTGTAGCCACTACATATGTAAGCTCCGACCAGGGTCAATTAACTGCCGCCATTGTCACGGTCCCAAAAGCAAGAAAAAGGCATCGATTGTTCGGTCGTGCTCTCGAGTGAATTTTTTCTCTCTGACGCGCCTCTTGAGAGTCCTCTGTGACCTGGCAACCCTGCGCCCGTCCCTCCTGGGGCCATAACTCCCCCACAGCGCTCTCCGCGGGGGACAAGGGAAAGAGGATGAGGAGGTAGGGGATGAGGGGGAAGGAGACGGGGAGAGGAGGATGAGAGGACGTTGGGAGACAAGGGAAGAGGACAGTGGAGGACAAGTAGGAATGGGACAGTGGGGGACAAGTGGGAAAGAGACTAAAAGGAATGGGAAGGAGACGGAGGGGCGTTGGGGGTAGGGGACAAGGAGGAAGGGGACAAAAGGGAAGGAGACGGAAGGACGATGGGTTAGGGGACGTTGGGAGGAAGAGGAAGGGAAGATGTCTATTGGGGCGGGGTGTGCAGAGGGATAAAGGATGCTCGCTGGGGGAGTGAAGCGAGGAAGGGATAAAGAAGGATGCTCTCAAATGCCAGTGGATAAAGGACGTTCGTAGCGGGAGGGGGGGATTAAGGATTTAGGAAGATTGTCGTGGAGGAAGTGCGCAAAGAAACAGTAAGAAGGAAGGTCATGAAACGAGATAAAAGTTGAAGACGAAAGTCCGAGGTGTTGAAAAACAGGAGAGCAGTGGACCGAAGAAAAGATGGTCTTTAACAAAATAAAAAACATTTTATCTGAACAAAATGAAGGCCTACCTATAACTCTCAGCTCAGGACCTCACGTTTTCCTCCTGGGAGCACTAATTCCCATCAATACAATAGTTGTGTCCCCCTCAGGGAACAAATAAATACACTTAATAGTTCGACCACACACATGTCACAATGAAGTGTCTGTAATTTATTGCTAAATTTGAAAAGTGAATAGATAAAAAATTTGCTAGACGTATTTGTTTGCGGAAATTCTTGTCAAATTTTCGAGAAATTCTTTGCTGAAAATCGCAGAACAGAAAAGAAAGAAGCGCTGCAATGCTCGCCTGCCTAACACAAACATACGCACGAAGTTATAGCGCTGGGTTGGCTGGAAGGAGCAGATGGGAGAAAGCTTGGGATTGCTCTAAATTGAAAGTGTGAGATATTTTATAAAATTTGAGTTTACGTTTCAAAAAAATGTTCTAACATAATTTTTACCAAAATATAGCCATGTACGGCCAATTCATTATTATTGGTTTAAAAATAAAATCATCAATAAAGACAAAAAAAAGTCAAACAGACAAAGATGCAGAGAACCTGGAGAAAGTGAATAGAAAAGAATAACAAGAAGAAGCCATTAAAAAGAAAGGCATAGCAGCGGAGAAACGAGATGCAGTAGCGGCACTACGCACGCCTCGATCGCGGCATCAAGCAGAAAAAAATTCTGCCGCAAACGAGCCGTAGTGTTTTTGCTCCACCGACCGTGACAGGGAAGAGAGCTATAACTCTCCCTGTGTCCTGCAGTCGGTACAGGCGTTGTGATCGGAATGGACGTACGAAAACTCGTCATTTGCTCGTCCCTGCGACACTTGTGGGAAAATCGCTATTGTTTACCTTGTGGTGATAAAAAGTGTTTTTTTGGTTGTTCCTGTTTCTTGTTAGAGTTGGGGGTATATTTTTTTGGTGTTCCCGTTCCTTGTTTGGGTTGGGGGTAGATTTTTTTGGTGTTCCCGTTCCTTGTTAGGGTTGGGGGTAGATTTTTTTGGTGTTCCCGTTCCCTGTTTGGGTTAGAGGTAGATTTTTGGGTGTTCCCTTTCCCTGTTTGGGTTAGAGCTAGATTTTTACGTAAAATTGTTGGTAAACTTTGGCGTTTCCTAGGCAGATTTTGTCTAGTATTTGGGGCAGATTTTAGCGTAATTGGGTAGCTTTTTACCGTAGTATTTTGCAGAGATTTTATCCTGAACATTTAGAGTAGATTTTGTGCATTACAGTAGGTAGATTTTCAGCGTATTGCCTAAGGTAGACTTGCCATTTGAGGGTATGTTTTCTTAAATTAAGGGCAGAATATCACAAATTGAGGACAAATTTTCCCCCAATATTCAGACAGACATTCAATCTTTTTTTCGCCGCCCACCGACCACAACTAGAATCATCGCTCACACAGGACGCCAGGTGAGGTCACGCAGGGCGGCGATAAAAAGAGAAAAGACCGAGTCATTCACACGAACGCGCCTCTTTGGATTGCCGATTTTTTCTTTAAAATCAACAACTGCGAAGTATGTCGCTGCCAAGAAGCTTGTAACCGCAGAATTATAAGTTAATTGAAGCCTCCCTAACCACAAAAAAAGGTCTCAAAGAGAGGGAGAATGAATGCACCATTTAGTATGGAGTAAGAGAACGCGGAATCTATGCACAAGGTTGAAGTCGTATCATGTAGTAAATTTATGAATGCGATTGATCTCAATTGTATTGGATTGTTAATAGAATACAATTAACCAGGAAAAATGTTACAAGCAAAGGTGAATCGTACACAAGGGCACGTAAACATTATCTTCCATCACGTCCTTCGGTTAAACACGTTAACTGATAAGGGTTGAACTGGAGTTCAATTTTCAATTCAAATTTAAAATCAAGTGTGGTAATCAACTTTGAAAATAGCAAACAGTAACTGGATAACATTTAGCTTTCATTGAGTATTAATAAAAAATGAGTTAGTGACTGCAGGTAGGTCAGCACCACTATGAAAATCCCCCAAGTGACCACCGGTGGGTCACTTCGCAGGAAATGTGCTAAGAACCATCACACTTATTCTAAAAAATTGACATGTGTCAGGAAAATCTCACAGAAGTGCACACATGCAGCAAAGAGAAATAACTGACAAATGCACACATAATTAAGTACTAAGGTTAAAAACTCTTCAAGTACGTAAATGTGCAACTACACCCAAAAATATTCATATCCTTGAATTATTCTCGAGTGAACCTTCAATTGGCCACTTATCTTCACCATGCTTAAACTAAAAGTTTAAAAGGTGTACTGGAAGGAGTTTTTGTTTCCTTCTGCTAATTCTATGTTTTGAAAAAAATTATACTTTAAATAACTTATACACAAAAATGGTTTATGAACAATGTTTATATTCATTCGCACCCATTTCTTGTAGTGAAAAACTAACAGAATAATGCTATTGTAGACACAAGTGAATTCAATTTTATTTTATTCTATAATGCTGATTATTATTATTTTATAACGTTGATTTGAATTAAAATGTTGATATCCCAGTTTATTGTAAAGCATTCTACTACGCTTGCGTAACGTGCGTAAGATTCCGCAACTAAACTCAACACGTTGACGGCGATGGGTTGAACTGGAGTTCAATATTCAACTCAAATTTAAAATCGATTGTAGAAATCAATTCAGAAAATAGCAAACATCAACTGAATTGTGCTTTTATTCAGTTTTGATTCAGTATTTATTAAAATTGAGTTTTTGACTACTGGTCGGTCAGCAGCATTATGAAAACTACCCCAGTGACCACCGGTGGGTCACGTCACAGTCAAAGTGTTAAACAAGGCACACGCAGGTATACAGGGTGCAGCAGTCAACCCTGCACATTTATGCGTCTACAGCACTCTATAAATGCAGGATTGACTGGCGCACCAGCAACCAACACGAGGCCCCCAGAGGGACTCACCCTGGTCCAGGTGTAGATGTAGGCGACCTCCATCAGCGTCCAGGTGTCCAGCAGACGGTCCTCTCCGTGCAGCAGCTCCACCTGCAGCACGCACACTGGGTGTTATGTACAACATAACTTTCCTGCATCGTGTCTGATAAATACAGGGTGGCGCATAAGTAACGCACCCTTTTAAAAAATTAATAATAAATAAACTATGAAAGGAATAAGGATAGGGTTAATTGCAAACGATAGAGGAACTCTTGAAGTTTATTTACATGTCGTATCCTGTCTACAGATACCCAGTGTATATTGCGGTTATAAATCTTTAAAATTTACCTTCAAAAGGGTGCGTTACTTATGCGCCATCCTGTACAACGCTACGAGAAAAGTGCGTCTGGCCAACGACTTCCATTCTAATGCTCCAAAAAAATTAACTATCACCTCGTGAAACATGTTCTTGTGGATAAATTCAGCATTTACATTTCTCTGCGATCCTCGCCCAATTGATCACGAACCGTGCAACCATCTACCACCTTATTCTCTTCACGTCTTTCTCACTACGGGGGATATCCAAGCCGCGGTTCCCAACTACCTTTTCTCTTGCAAGAATATATTCATATGTCTGTAACTTTAAGCTGTTGACTGCGATACGACCCATCGATGGGTTGATTGAAAAGTTTCAACGATCTTTTAAAGTCAATGGTATTCAATGGACCCAGCTAACGTTTGGTATTAACGAAAATTGCTGACAACTTTTGACATTAAATTTGAGTTGAATATTGAGCTTCAGTTTAACCCATCGCGGTCAACGTAACAACGTATAGGATCTTTTTATTTCATGTAGATTAAATGTAGAACTCAGTTTCTAAATGACTTATCAAGAGGATGGACTTTTTCACCAAAGAACAACGAACCATTTGATCACCAACATCACATGCCTTCAGGGTAGAATGTAGCGCGCCGGATACCATAAATACTGATCACAATTCCTGGGGTTTCTTTTTTACGGTTCGTCATCTTTGGCGAAGAACCCACTTTATTACAAAGTGGCTCTTATTAGTAACCACTAATGCAATTCGCCCTAATGTATATATGGAGATCCATGCAGCTTGCTCCAGTTGATTCTTTTTAAATAGGTTGTAAAGTGAGATAGATAACTCCTTGCAGATCTTGCCCAACACCCAAAACTGGATTCCTGAGTTAAGGCTAAATTTTTACCATGCCAAGGTGTCTAGGTTTCTAGCCGCAGCCAAATGAGGGGCGATTAGAAGAACTTCTTGGTTAGATTAGATTAGAATAAAATAGGATTAGAAGAACTTATCAACGCAGAGATTCAAAAGAGCAAGGGTTCCTAATTTTTTTTCACCCCGTACCCAAAAAAAAATTTCATTCGAACCTCGCACCCCCTGAATTGAAATGCCAACATATAACCAGTATTCTATTATTTACCAGGACTTTTCCTGCACCCCCTGAAATATCGTCCCGCACCCCCACGTGAACAAAGGATTTCTCTATCCAATTAGAAAGAAGCCATGCAATGATTTTTTTCTGACATTCAGTGTTTCTGTGTCACACAAGCACGACGCTTCAACATCCCTGGAAAATCTCTCTGGCGCCTCTTGAAGTTGAGAATTTTTATAGAAATCTCACTAGCTGACCGAGCTGCTAGTCAATGTCTGGTTTTCCACCGAAACAATTCCTACACTAAACACTCCCCGACGTGCGCTGTGCTTGAAAAGCAGGAAGAAAAGTAGGAAGAAACACTATCTCTGTATCACCTGTGGTAAATAAATTGTTTAAATTGTTCAACTACAACACAAACTATGTCACCATGTCTAGTTGTCCACACTAAACACTTCATTAAAATGCGCCATACATATTAAGTGAAGAAGAAATAAAATAGGTAAACCATGTCTGCTTGCCCACACTAAATGTTTCACCGAAAGACACTGTACAATTGTGAAGTAGGAAGAACTACAACAGATGAATTATGTCCGATTGTCCCCACTAT
>JACJUY010010741.1:3995-21225 GCA_014220935.1 Platorchestia sp. MABIK
AAGGGCAAAACTCTCCGCGTTTCAGTAACGAATTTCTGTTTTGAGTATAGCAGACGATTGTGCAGTGTGTTGAAGACCAATTTTAACCTTTGATAAATAATAGGGTAATAGTTTATACAATTTGGTCTTTTTCTTTTTCAGATATTTAAAAGTTCTTAAATTACCCACAGAAAATTGCAAACAAAGATGATACTAATATAAAGTGCTCACATAACCGACAGACAAAAGATTTGACAGACTGAGAGAAGGGCAGTTTTGCAGGCCTTTCTTGAGAGATCTACATATCCTCGGCAATTTCAATTCAATCCAATCCCTTCAACATCAAAAAGCACCATGCGACGTTGATGAACTAATCGAAGCAGTGACAGAAAGCTTTGAAGAATTACAGAGATCAACATTGAACATTTTCCTTACTTTGCAGCAGTCAATGAAACAGATTATTTCGACTGACGGTAGCAACAATTACAGGCTTCAACGTCTGTCAAAAGTACCATTATAAAGAAAAAAAACTACGGGAAGGGTATGACGATATGCAATCGTCATACCCTTCAAAAATTGCTTCTGTTCAACAGTTTACCATCTTTTTGTGTTGTTTTTCTTCAATTTATGAATGTTTTTTCGAGTGTTTTTTTTCATATATCCGCTGATGATGACCTTAGGGGTCGAAACGTTCGTTTTTAACAGAAATGTCTTTCAAGGCGATTGTCTTTGCTATAACTTTAATTTTAAAGCTATTTCGAGTCATAAAACCCAATCTGATACATAATATTCACCAGTTGAATCCTTGTATTTTATTCCCTACACTCCTTCCTCACCCTCCTTCCTCAGTGTGTACAACACGTACACACACGCACTGCACACGCACCATCGCCTCGCATGCTGCGTAAGCCCAGACACATTCACACATGCAGCAGCTAACATACGCACGTTTGTGAAGAGGTTACACACACATCTTTTAAAATGCACATGAAAATTTACGTTATGTTCATTTCTAGAATTTATATTTAAACGTACAGCTCTAACAAAACAAAAAATACGTATCTTAGAAATAGAAAATTAAAACAGAATTAAACTCAAAGAAATGCCGCTAAGAAAAAAATTCTTAAAGTAATAAGTGTGCCATAAGACTCGGTAATATTCAGTCGTTTTCAATTTGACAAGGATTGGCGAACGCTTTAGTTTTAAAGCAAACGAAAATTCCCAAATCTCTAGGCCTTAGGAGCCTGAAGATTGTTTAAGGATTGTAAATTAAATAAGGGATGATTCTATATCAAACGAAAATGTTTGATCCCGACAGTAGTCAAGTTGTTAATTAATAGCGCGCGCCCTTCACGGGAGGGTGTCGGCAGTTCGAATCACGGCAGTGCCGCCCGGTGATTCTCCCTGTTGTAAAAAGGACGAACTCAGCCACAATTCCCCACTCTGCCCAGATGTCGGATATGGGCACCGGCTTGATCGGGAGTAACCCTCATTGCGTCCTGGTGTCAGTCACATAAGGCGTTTGAAAAACCGATCTACAAGATGACATGCATCAGGCTCGCTTGAAATAAAACATCATTTCTTTCTAACCGTTGCATGATAGCTGCGGCCAAACTGAGCACCTGTTCAAGCACTGACCTTCCCGTGCTCCGCAGCTCGAGTCTGAAGAGTGCGTGCGGTCGTCCCAACGAACTCTGATGTACAGCGTGCACAACGAAATTATGAGTTCGTGAAGACAGAGAAAGAAGCCGTAAGTCTTCCTGGATGTTGAACAGGAAACCAACTGTGTATTTGTTGATCTGTACAATGTAGCATTCCAAGCTCGATGAGTCACGTGTTTATGATTTCAATAACTTCAAACGTAATCCGTTTGAATATAGTCAAAAGTAAAATACAGACACACAAATTAGGCTAAGAAATGGTAAAGATTAAGTCAGAAATGGAGGGAAAAATTGTCGAAAAATTATTTACCCGTTACTCGAAAACGGATAATTGACACACATTTTAATAAATTAACTCAATTTTGTCAAAAATCGGTGTCCATAAATATAAACTCATCATGAAAAAAGGTGGAATAAGGTAAATTCTATAGGGTCTTACGCGTTTGTCGTGAATTTAATTAAATTTGAAACAATGTTGTAATAACCAAAAACGAGAACCTTAGGCAGACAATGATTATTTCTAAAGCATGAAATTTCGAGTTCATCATAGCTTCATACAACGATGCATTCTAGAAAATTAACTTTTATAATCTTCAAACTCTCACGTAAATTTGGCATTGCAATAATTTTTGCCACCAAGATGTTAAGGGCACAACAATGCGGGGGATATTTAACGGAAGGACCCATAAATATCAATACATCTCCTAGTCTAGCTCAATCGCTCTAGCATCTATAATTTTGGCCGCCCTACGCAGAAGCTTGGTTAAAATTATAGATTCGAAACTCACACTTGGCTCTGTTAAAAAAATTGCATGCCCACGAGGGTAACTAGCGAACCAATTAGCTTAGGAAGTACTCAAGGAAATATATTTGAAAATGGGCCAAGAAGCTATTTTATGTTGTTCATACACGACTTCATCATCTTCATTTTTTAACCCAGTCTGTCACTGTCTTATAATGAACCATCATCAGAAAAAACACGTTTTAATTTACAGGAATAGCTAGCTCGGTAATTTTCGAACTTTAAATGCAATATTGTCCTGAGCAACACGTACAGCAATGGTTTCGTTCTCCCCTGAAAGACAAGGTGCAGGTTTTTGCTCAGTTTTTCTAGTTTGTAAACTTCGATGTCGATCTGAACAAACGCACTCTTCAGATAAGAGTTGCGGAGCAGTGTGCGATCAGATGCTCGACTTGCTTCCCTACACATTTAGAGGTTGGGTACCTGGCATTTTTCAGTGATTTAGTAACAGGTTCTAGTCAAATTATAATCATTAGGCAAGCTTCAAATTCATAAAATTTTTGGATATTAGAATAATTGTTTATTTTTAGAGTTAAACCGCTCAGGAAGAATCACTTAACTCAATAAATATTCTAGTTGAATGTTTTTACATTTTCGCTCATAAAACTGTTAGATCTGTTTTCATTTAATTGTTTAATAGTCGAAGTTTAATTGTTTAATTCAATTTCGACTGCTACTGTCGTCATAGCTGTGCAATTTGTTCCTGACATATCTCGGTAGATGACGCTTGGCGACTCGAATCGTTATATTTTTAAACAATAAAATTCGGTGAAATTTATGTGCAAGTGGTACCTCATAGAAGCAAAATTCAAGTATTGCAGTTGGTACAATTCACTACGCTAGCAAAAGGAAAAGTTCCCATTTCAATGAAAAAGAAAAGGTTAAATGAGATTTAAAAATAAAAGGAAAAAACACTTGTGCTCGAGATCTGTAGATCAGTAAGCATGGTTTTCCCTACAGGACAGAAAGAGTGATAACCCCTTCCTAAAATTCAAATTTAAAGCTCACAGAAGACTGATGCAATTGGCGTTGCTGATTACGAACCGGTAGCTGGGGCGACACTACGGGACGCTGGCGCCCTAAGGTACACTAACGAAGGCTATCATACCGAAAGTAGCTCAGGAATCCTATTTATCCCAAAGAGGTCCTAAATTTCCAAGATGTGCTGTACAGATAATTTTTTTTCTGTACATCCCCAAAGAAGATTGAAATAAGGTTGTCAGTGACATCGAACCATTGCTTTGATGTAACTCTTACTAAAATTATACTTATTGTCACTAAACTTAACATACAAAGCTCGCTTTGCCTCCAATGCGGATACGACACAGGAGCTTCTATGAGAAGTTATTCACAGGCGTGATATAATTAGACAAAAATACCATTTACGACAAAGTTCATACGTCCAACATTTTTAAAAACAGCTTTATATGATACCAGTTACGAAAAGAGACCGATGAATGGCAGATGATGAGAACACAACTACGATTTAAGCTGTCAAAAATAACGCTATGCCACCGCGGTTCCTCCTATTTGAGCTATCAGTGTAATCTTGCTCAGCAAAATATGACAATATTTGCCTAACGCATTTCATGATACGGTGAAGAAGCTAGCAACATTTATTTATTTCAATTTCAAATTATTCATCAGGATGAAATTGGCTCCCGTAATTGGCTCCTTTCGTAATGGCTCACGAACCTTGAATTTCCCACCTTTCTTCAAGCTTGAAGAACAAGACACAAATTTGTGCCTGCTTCAAGCACCGGTGGGCGTGTAACTCAGAAGCTGTAACGACCGTGGAGGGCAATGCTCAGGCCACGGACTCCTCAATCTTTAAATTTGTTCCTGCACTAGACTAGTCTAGTCTAGCGATAGGAGTGTTTCGGGGCTATCATCAAGTTAACCATTTGCTTTGACTGGTGAAGTAGCTTCGCTATCGTGATGGAGTAAACTATCTCCGACCGGGGCCCCCGTCCCGTCTCCGCCACTCAACGGAGCATGGCGGAGATGACAGCACACCGCACCACTGCACAGCTCTCCTGCCCAGCTTTGTCCTAGGTACGTCGCACTTAACGAAAGGCACTTGTTGGGGTGATTGGGGCAAAGTAAAACTTCAGTCATGAAGTAGGGGCTATTCACTCTAATTTTTTCAATTATTAATCTCTAGACTTGTGCCTCCATTAGGAGCAAATTTATTTATATTTTTTCAAGTTTTCCACTTCTCTATTCTATAAATTTCAGTGGAAAACTTTGTTTAGAAACTTTTAACTCTCATTTCTTGAAGAATGGTAAACTTCTTAAAGTGCTCTGCAGCATGCTCATGTAATTTTAATATTTCAGGTTGCAGTCATGAGAGGAGCAGGCCCAGACAGGGGTGCACCCATGTGCCTATTTCTCCGCGTTTCACACGGGTGAAGTGGGGTCGCACTAATTTCCACCGGGCACCAGCAGTTCAGCTTTGAGTTCCAAAACTCGTGTAACCGTTAACCCGAGTGTATTCTACGGTTAAATCAAAACTTAGAGTTGGCTCTGCCCATTTATTTAAACCCCGTCTGAAAGGTTTTGCTCAGGAATTGATTTTGGGCTAGTGTTCGAACATTGATCTAAAACAAAATCTTTGTTTATTTCTCCACTAAATTATGCGCTTCTCTTTGTCACAAGACTACCATTTTTTCGAGTCTCCACTACACCTACAACCCTTCAACCTCAGCCTCAAGAGACACCAGCAGTCAAAATTTTAAGAAATGTCAGCCATCGTAGCGATACAGCCAGCTACGAAAATTCATTTATCGACTTGGCAGCTCAACCTACTGTGAAGTCCTCAAGCTAAACTATTAACACGTTAACTGCGTTTGCGCGGTTGCTAAGGTCAATTTGGTTAGATTGGAAGTGGCTGAATTGAAAACCCGTCTTTAGAGTTTGATGTAACTTTTATACTTTCTAAGAAACGGGAAATAATAATTGCACGAGAACATTTTAACTTGTACGCCATAGACTAATTTAGAAAACGATAGTGAAATAATTGAAATACTATTCATTGAAACTGGTACGGTAGTGAGCAATATACCTAGTAGTGCACATATGTGCCATACGTACGTAGTGAAAGTTATTAAAAACTTGAGTGCTCAGCGTCCTCTAACCCTACGAGACGTTGACTCAAAAATACGCAATTTCATGACACAAGAACAACACATAGTGTAGTCAAAGCGTCAGAGGGACTTTCGTTTCCGGTTGTACCGCTGCAACGTGGTAAGTTCCTAAAATAATCCGACTCCAGAAAACGGTTACCGCGTAACTCCAATGAATAATGCTATTAGTGAAAGTTTTCTACATAAAATTCAACTTACTCATGCAAGCGGAAATGTCAAGATTCCTCACACGTCGCCGGTAACGCCTCAGCGAAGTGCGGCGTCCGGGTCTGGAGATCAGGAGAAAGTGGAGGCCAGAGGGGGCAGGTGTGACGTCATGCTGTGTGGTGTACAGCACTGTGCTACTGATTCTGAAAACACTGCACGTACTGACACTGGGGGCACTGCACGTGCTGACACTGCAGCACTACACGTGCTGACACTGCAGCACTGCACGTGCTGACACTGCAGCACTGCACGTGCTGACACTGCAGCACTGCACGTGCTGACACTGCAGCACTGCACGTGCTGACACTGCAGCACTGCACGTGCTGACACTGCAGCACTGCACGTGCTGTCACTGCAGCACTGCACGTGCTGTCACTGCAGCACTGCACGTGCTGACACTGCAGCACTGCACGTGCTGACACTGCAGCACTGCACGTACTGACACTGCAGCACTGTTCTGTAGATACAATTTCTGGCAATAATGGCACCAGTTTTCATGCCGCCGGTGCCCATATCAACTGTTACCCCGTCAGTGGTAGATGCTAGTTTATTATGGTACCATCATCCTCGGTACTAGCACCAAAGAACCCTATATTATCATCGACTTACTCGGATCTAATATTAATCCACACAGATCCAGTACCAACCATGCTAGATTCGGTACCAACCAGCCCAGACCCGGTACCAACCAGCCCAGACCCGGTACCAACCAGCCCAGACCCGGTACCAACCAGCCCAGACCCGGTACCAACCATGCGGGTACCAATAATGCCTTTACCAACTATGCCGGTACCAATAATGCCGGTACCAACCATCCCGGTACCAGCAGTCCCGGCTCCGACCTTCCCGGTTCCGGCTGGGATGAGCTGACCCACAAACTCACTTTCTCCTCACGCGGCGCAGCGGCGCAGAACTGCGGTCGCCGCAGTCACCAGGGGCGCACTTCCGACGAGTTCACGTCGTCGCAGCTGCACAGCTGCCGGCGTACGTTCTTCTGTGAACTTGGCTACTCTAAGCTCTGCTTTTTGATTAAATTACTGCATTTAAAAACTTTCAGAAGTGAAATTTTGAGTAAGCAACGTTTTATTGCTTTACTAGGATTGTCAGTGTTGTCATCCCCAATTTTATATTTCAATAATCTTGAAGAGATTTTTTCTCTTCAGTTTTTTATACTTTCCAAGAAATAGAAAAACATAATTGCTCTGTAACATTTTAACTTGTACGCCATAGGCTAATTTAAACAAAGATTGTGAAATAATTGAAATGCCATTCATTGATTCTTGTACGGTGGTGAGCAATATACCTAGTAGTGCACATATGTTCCAATATGTAGTCGAAGCTATTAAAAAAGTTGAGTGCTCGGCGACCCGTGACCGATAACAATCGATGGCTGATAAAAAGATCAATGAGTAATGTTGAACTACGTTAAGTGAACACGAAAAGCTGTAGTGGTTCGTTAACACCAGTAAGGAGATATTAGTAAATGACATGAGGTTAGACGAGTTGGCTTTAAACCACTTTAGACCGTTAAATCTAACCCCAACAGAGGCGCTCCAAAGAGAAGAAAGAGGTAGAAACCATTTAGTATAGATTTTAGGGTACTCAGATTCTATGCACAAAGAAGTTTATGAAGCAATGTAAAAGTTTAAGAATACGTAAAGTAATAGATGCTTAAAAACAGAACAGCAGTGAACTGAAAAATTTACGGTGAGTAACTAAACAAAAGCCTGTTCGATTTCAACCAAAGGAAGGCCTACCTAACGTTCAGCTTAGAACATTACATTTTCCCCGTGGGATTGCTATCGCCCCTGGATAAAATTGTAGTATCCACCTAATGGGTGAATAGCTAAGAGCTTCACACATCTTTACAAATTTACAAATACATTTACACCCCTTACTTCCTAGATTGATGCAGCATCACGTAACAAGGTAGCAACAGTAACGTTTCCTCCCCCAACCTGTCGATGTAATCTATCTCCTGCAACAGCACATCGTAACATACCTCGCTGCTGCTGTACACCTGCTCCTTCGTAACTTCCTTATTTGGGTCTTTGCCCAAGTGAATTGGGTATCGAGAAAAATACAAGATATACTGTATTGAACAAACTTCAGCATGAGATTGAAACTGCTGAATTTAACTCCATTACTGAATAACCGTACTGTCGAGAGTGCTTCGTTACTGAGTGACACGGCTATGAAATTTGAAATGCGGTCGAGTACTTAGAGAGTGGTAGGGAAACGCAATGTAGAAGTTAGGAAAACATTTTTATGCGAAAACAAGAAATAGAATGACAGCATTATTTATTATGACCACAGTAAACAAGTTTTCAAATTAGCTTAAGTATTTACACAATATGTTCAACATTACGCCCATCTACAGCGATGCAGGCGTTCAAACGCCGGTGCAATGGTTGCAGGACGCCATCGAAGACGCCAGGAGTTTCACGAATCCTTGCCGAGGCTTCAACAATTTTACCGATGAGGTTTTCTTCGGAATGAATCGGTGTTTTGTACACCAAAATAGGAATCTAGGGGCGTAATATCAGGAGACCTTGCCGGCCACGTGAAAATTTCAAGTCCTTGTAACTCTTTAACGAAGCATTTTCGAACACACGGCAATTGAATAAAGAGTGTTAATTTCAGAGGTCCCAACCTTACGTCAGAGCTTGCCCAACAAAACGCAGGTCACCCAGTATACAAGTATACTAAGTTTAGCCTTAAAAATGATTTTCTGATTATAGATTATCGACTGAGAATATTTTCAGCATCCAATGTTTATGTGAAACTGACCGAATGTACAGTATGTTGAGAAAATGATATTATACTTGGGTAGATACCTCTTAACAAACTGAAACTTAATTTCTATAACAATCAAGCTGAAATGATCGTTCTAAGAGGGCGGGTGCAACATCCTCATTTCCTTATCTAGGACTCAGAATTTCTTCTTTTGAGCAGGTGTTGCCTAATTTCCGTACCTAGAATGCTGAAAAGTCTGTTCTAACACGTTGGCTGCGATGGGGTAAGCTAAAGTTCAATATTCTATTCAAACTTCAAGTAATTGTAGTAAGCAATTTGGAAAATAGCCGACATTAACTGGATTGTGGATTCTTTCAGCTTTGATCAAGTGTTAATGGAAATCGAGTTAGTGACTACTGGTCGGTCAGCAGCATTATTAATTTCCCTCTTGTACACCTGAGGCACACCTCGCAACCGACGTGCTAATGCTCTGCTCTCTTCCCATCGTCAAAACATTGTTGCATTCAGCAGAATTTAGGTCCTCAGGAGCGTTGAATTACTGCATTGAGCACCAGAGCAATCTGACACAACTGTTCTAATACTAGTTTTTAAACAGATGCAGCAATCTAATTTACGTCTCTAGGATGCTGCAAGACCCGATTTCAGCACGCGCACCAACCGTACGTCCGTGTTTCAAACCCCGAGGGGCAAGCATGCAGCAGCTGCAGCAGGGCGCTAGCGCCTCAGTATCCCAATATCCCGAGGAGAAAGCGGCCTAACTTATGTAGAGGCAGCCTAACCTGCCAAACCACTCGGCTACCAAAGCTTGGTTTTCTAATCCGATGTCCTTTAGAAATTGCAACGGTTTGGTTCTTGTCTGTATAAGGGAACCATAAATTTGTTTTTCCACCATGGCTTCACATGCATTTATATTGAATTTTTATATTTATTCAAGTTCAGATGTCATTTCCGCGCAGCCAATAATTTCAACTTCGAATAGTTTGTATACCAGGCGTAAGTGCAAATCAAAAGCAGTTATTCAGAAACAACGGGACAACACAAAGCAACATTCCGACGCAGCCTGTGCAGTCTCACATCACACGAAAGGCATTTCCACAGATACTGCAGAGATTTTGTTAAAGACTGAGAGTGTTTAACGCCGATGGTCACTGAGGAAACTTCCATAACGCGGGTGACCCACCGGTGGTCACTGAGAGAAATTTTACGTTGGTGTTGACTGGCCAAAAGTCACAAAATCAGTGTTTATAAATACTCAATGAAAATTAAATGAATCCATTTCATGATCATTATTTTAAACTTGATCATTAAAGTAAACATTAGTTTGAATTGAGTGTTAAATCTCAGTTAAACCCGCCGCAATTAACATGTGAAAACGATATTTTGCTGACCGGGGTAGCGCGATGACAGCCAACATAAACAAGCCTGCACTGAATATAACAGAAAGACAACACCACAAGTTGCAACATGCGGCGAGTCGATGAGTTGCACTCGACAGCTGTAACAAAGACTATCACCGTTTGAAAAAAGATGATATTGGAGACGCATTAATAACATAATTAGCTCCGACACGACTATAGTACACCTCGTATGGCTTGTCATCAATTAAGGAACTTTATATTTAAGAAGTTTTTGAAATCCAATGTGTTGTAATACATCTAAGTATTAAATTTTTTGGAAAAAAACTTTTTTTTCCTCTTTCCTTCTAATTTTATCTAGCTGAAAAATGTAAGGTTCATTTGGGTCTTGGCACATGTTTTGTAGCTGAGTATGAGTGAGCAAGCGAGGGTGCAAAGAACAGCTATACCTTGAGATCAGCTGTATCAGTACGGATTTTGTGGAGCCTGGTTCTCTATTATTAAAATAAGCGTATTAGATCTAGAATAGCAAGATAACCAGGAGCGCAGGACAGTTAAGACCAGCCCCGAAAGATGGGAGACGAATAACGGTGAGTTGAATGAACGCCAATAAGTCGTCATGAGCGACTAAAATCTATAACTACTGCACTTAATTATTACAGACACATTGCACAATGTTTTGTTTCGCTTCTCGGTCAAAAGAAGGGTGTGAAGGGCAAACGCATTGAGCAAAAGCATTTTTCTTCTAAGCTTTTGTTTTAGTTTTCTTTGGTTTTCAAAATCCACAAAGAAGCTACTCGCCAGTGAAAATACGAATTTCGAACTAGCCTGGAATTGAAAAAGGGCCTGAATGTGGTGTTTTGTCCTAGCGTCACAGAATAGACGCGAATTAATGGCTTTAGGCTATATCATCATTACTTGTGATTATACATTCAAATTATTTTGTACTGGGTCTGATAAAAAATTTTTTCATTAAAATGATTCCTGGAAATGAATTTCATTGTTTTATTACTCCGTAAAAAATCCGCCATTACCAACAAATCGCTTAAAAAAGACAATTTTCTAAATTTCTTATTTTTGTGTTAGGACTTCTATGCTGAAGACCTAGTAAATTAAATTATTATAGATTTAAGCATATTAACCTTCGTCTTCCCTCAATCAGACGATCACCACAGAAACTTAGAGAAATTTTCGTTATAGCTCTTGCAAAATTTGGGTGTCTTGTGTTTGCACAGCTCGTTACGCTAGCAAAAGAAAGCGTTAGCAGTTCGATGAAACGAAAAAGTCACTCAAGAATAGAGAATAAAAGATAAAAAACACTCTTACGCACGGTACGCTAGCCTCCGCACGGTACGCTAGCCTCCGCACGAGAGATGCAAAGAAGTAAAGAATGAAAGATAGGGCCTACAAGCTGGACACTTGAACCCACTACAGACTCTTGCAATGTACAATTTTGAGTTGTGTAACTGGCATAGAAAAGTAGATCTCAAGTGTTCAAACAAATGTAAGAAGATTCCAGTTATAAAACTAGTACAAATGAACCTTTTGTTTATCAATGTGGCCTTCTCGCTGTAAGTGCGGGTGGTGACCGAGTTTTCACAAAAACTTATTCACAACAAGAATGTAGCCCAGCAGTATCTCAAAAATTGAAGTATGACATTCGGTAGAAAATTCAACATCTATAAAATATGGGTTTGTAAATTGAGTGAAATTCTGTGCTCTGGTTGTACGTTTGCTTGCACGGAAATGTGAAACTTTCCAGTCCTACAATAGTTATTTAAAAATTAAATTCAAAAATAAATTAAAAATTAATATGAAAAAGAAATCAGATAATCAGAACTATTTTAAAAATTTTGGAATAAAATTAAACTGAAAACTAATTTAACGTAAAAAATTAAATTTAAGAGTGGCTCCCTATTCTTTACCCTCAATATACGGGGAAAATTTCTTGTGATCGAAGCACACACCTCTGCAAGGGAAAATATTTAGAAAAGATGGTGTGGTGACACAGGGATTAATCGCTGTGGGACCAAACTGTAAGCAAATGAATACCTTCTAGTCGGAGTTCATAACCCTAGAACATCGATAAAAAAAGTTTCCAAACCTTTCATGGTGTTGTATTTTTATAGTCATTCGCAGAAGTGGTCGATATTTTAACACCCCTGGTTTATATACGTATGGTGTGATACATTTCATGGCTATAAATTATGCTTGTTCTCATGTTTAAACCTCCAGAAAATGATATTGAAATGTTGTAAAATATGATAGAAGTAAAACATTGTATTTGAACACTTTCATCGGCGTGAAATATTTAATAACAAACTAGGCAGAAGGTTGCTGGGTGCTTGCCCCAGCAAGCACGCGGTAACCTGGATACGGCGACACAATGCGGCAGTTCAGGGCCGTGAGACGCTGCCGCGTACTGCGCTGTATGGTGCGTACGACCGGCGCATTTACCGCCTCGGTTCGGCCGATAATCTCCCCTGCGGTGATGACGCTCAGACGCTGAGTGTGATGAGGTCAGCCTGGCCCTATGGTGCGCGTCTCGTTGCTAACTACGAGTTTATGAAGAAATGAATGAAGCTGAATTGTTTGTTTTTTAACGTTGACGCCAGCTGCTTCATGACAGACGCCTGATGTTTTGTCACAGACATGCAGAGATGCTGATTTTTGAGAAGGCGACTTTGAGGAGAATGCTTGGGCGTTAACCGTATAAGATACTGTTTATAATTGCAATATGAACGTCAAAGTTAGCGAAATGATCTTGCCTTGTACGTAATATAAACGTGACGTAAGAGGCAAATGTAAAGTGCATTTTTTACGCAGCGATAATCCAAACTCAAAAATTCAACTGCGCACTTATCACAGCAATCAACAATTTACCTTATTGGTAACTTTTAGGATGATTATGTTGCATATTCAACCCTCGTTACCTCTCCAATTGCATTAGATGAGATAATGAGTTCGTTTAAGCCTCTTTAACCCCAACAAAGACATTCCAAAGAGAGAAAGGAGGAACGCACCATTTTGTACGGAATTTAAAGGAACTTGCTATCTATGCACAGGATGTGTCCCAATACCCTGCGAATAGAAACGGCGATATTGAAAGAAGTTCAAGATTAAAAATGAAAACTGACGATGGAAGTAATAAATGCTAAAAATTGGGAAGTAGTGAACCGAGAAAAGATAGACCGTAGCGAAACAAAAACCTATCCTATTTCACAAGAGAAAAAGCTGGATGCCTAACTTTCAGCTCGTAACCTCATATCTTCCCCTGGGAGCGCTAATTCTCATAGATAGAAAAGTTGTATTCCTCTGAGAGCTCAACGAGACGAAATGGGGAATTTACACAAATAATGAAAGACGAAGACACACGTGCAGGAGGTCGATTGCACGGTACGCCGGCCTCCCACATGAGACAGTGACAGAAGTAAAAAGTGAAGGAAAGTGGGACCTGTGAAATGAAATTCAGGCTATGTCCCCTCTGTCCCCCTGTCCCCCCAACCACAACGGCCTCCTGCCCCAAGTGTTGCTGACTGCGGGGGGCAGCTCAGGTCACCACGGGAGTTTCCCATTGATGCGTTGACGAAGACAGACACTATCAGCAAATAGCCTCTCGAATGGAGTTCAGACATCCTATGTACATTTCCCTGATCAGTGCAAGGTCCCCAAGATACGAGGAAAGGATTATTTTCAGTGCATTTGCTTGGGACTTGGGTTTAAAAAATCTTGCTAGAACACCTGGCGGATTCGAAAGGGATCAACTTGAGAACGGTTTGACTTGAGCTAATAGAGCAACGTCTGATTTTTCAGAAACTCGGACTCCACGAAGATCTAAAATCAGTAATATTTGCCTTGCGTAACTTATTGTTGCGTAAGAATATTCTACAATAATTTTTGCTGGCAAAATTTACCCAGAAATAACCTCGGGTATCCTTGAATTTCCCCAACAGCTAAATAACTCAAGTAGTGGGTCATTTGCTGTTACTTCTGTTGAACAGTGACGTTGCTTAAAGTTTCTACAAACTTTCTACACTTTGAGAAAAAAATTTTCCGTGTGATATGAAATTGATCATATGAATTTTCGGAAACTGTGAGAACTATTTATGGGTTCTTAAAGGCGTCTCGTTTTCAGAAAATAGAAGACTTAGTGAGGTAATATTGCCACTAGCTGTGTTGTCATTACTGGTACTAGCTGCCACTACTGGTACTAGCTGCCACTACTGGTACAAGCTGCCACCACTGGTACTAGCAGCCACTACTGGTACTAGCTGCCACTACTGGTACTAGCAGCCACTACTGGTACTAGCTGCCACTACTGGTACTAGCTGCCACTACTGGTACTAGCTGCCACTGCTGGTACTAGCTGCCACTACTGGTACTAGCTGCCACTACTGGTACTAGCAGCCACTACTGGTACTAGCTGCCACTACTGGTACTAGCTGCCACTACTGGTACTAGCTGCCACTACTGGTACTAGCTGCCACTACTGGTACAAGCAGCCACTACTGGTACTAGCAGCCACTACTGGTACTAGCAGCCACAACTGGTACTAGCTGCCACTACTGGTACTAGCTGCCACTACTGGTACTAGTTGCCACTACTGGTACTAGCTGCCACTACTGGTACTAGCAGCCACTACTGGTACTAGCAGCCACAACTGGTACTAGCAGCCACAACTGGTACTAGCAGCCACAACTGGTACTAGCTGCCACTACTGGTACTAGCAGCGATTACTGGTGTATTCCTTGTGATAGTAGTAGTATTCTCCTGGCACCAGTATGTTCCTAGAGAAAGCAGTCTCGGTTCACACCATGCAATCCACCACTGAAAAGCTCACTTCCACGTTCGCCATCATTTCTTCGTTTATTTTCATTCGTAAGTTCATAATTAAACATTCGACTCCCTGGTGCATGCACATCTTTCCACTCATTTTTTCTGCTAATAGAACTCGTACAAATATCAATTAATTTACTCATAGATGCGAATCTGTTCCGTATTCATCCATTCCTACCAATCATAACTGCGTTCAATTTTTCCCCATACAATTTTTTTATTTAAAACCAATTCAACAAATGAAACGAAGCAGTCAGTGATCACACTTTTTTGTCAACACAACAATGTTGAAATATCGTTCAGCTATAATTAATTTAGCCTTTCAGCTATTGAAAAAATTCTGACATCTGCGAGCCATGCTTCTCGTCGCAACGCGAGCGCGCAATTCAGTGTTTGTACGCATTAAAGCACTGAAAAGCGAGCGTTAAAATTTCGAAAAGTCTTTTGAAAAATGAAGTACAAATTTTGAATTATTCTCTTTGTATTTTTGCACATCTGTTAATGTGTTTGTCAACGCAAATGTTTACTAAAATGACATTTTTAGAATTTTTTTTTGAGATGGGAACATTTATGTTTGTAAAATGCACTGAAACGCATTCCTGTACTTCCTCACACGAACATATGCAAATATTATAAGCAAGTTCTTATTTCAAAAACCGATGTGTACTCGACACACGTGTGCGTTTGACACCTTCACACGTTCGCGCTTAATCAGTTGCCTGAGCAAAATTTTTTAACTTTTCTTGGCTGAACTTTTCAAAGCTTTACTCGTGGAAATACAACTTGCTCATCATTGGCAACCTCATCAGTTCTCCGCCACCACAATACAGGAAGCAATCAATCACCGCCATGCAAAACTTGGTACATTTTACCGCCGTGTGATGTTGAGCCGATATCACTTTCAGCTCTCTTTGCTTTCTATTTGAAGTTCATTGAAGGGAAGTTTTCATTTCTTTCTTTCCGTTCCTGGAAAGTCAGTAAACTGCTAAGCATGTTTCTTCATGTACCGTGTACGTGATGACGCTGGATTTAAAATTAAAGCAAAAAAGTGCGGAAGTGTACAAACGTTCTAAACAAATTTACCACTCGGCAATTTTCTCATTTCCTCAAACTTCATCAGAAAATCGAAAAAAATCTTCGTTTCATCATAAAAAAAAAACCTCAATACATACACTAATTTTCTCAAAATAAATGTAAGAACCAAAGTTATCGAGAAAATATATTTAAGCAAACGTTTCGGAATAAAATTATTCCATCATCAGTGCTGGAAGATATAAAAAATATTTTCAGTCATGAAAAAGACGCTTAAGGCCTGAAGAGAAATACTAAGCCAAAAATTCAGATGAATATAAATTAATTAATCCTTTTCTAACGACGCTGGAATTTTATCAGATGAATTTTATTAGTCCAGCCGTGCTAGTGGATCTAAACTGGGAGTGTTGTATGGATTACCCAAGGTACATAAGCCTGACGTAGCCATGAGACCTATTCTCTCTGCGTGCAGTACGCCTAGCTCCAGGGTTTGTGCAAATTTGGTCCCCATCCTAACTCCATTTAGCACTAGTCCTTATACAGTGGAGAACTCTAGTCATTTCCTTCGTGAACTATCCTGTATCGACAATACTAACGACCTCTTCATGTGCAGCTTTGATGTTGAATCTTTGCACACAAATGTGCCTTTGGGGGAATCTATCAATATTTTACTGGATAAGATTTTTTTAAACACTAGCTATTTTATGAATTATGACAGACAGTAATTCAAGCGTTTCTTGGAAATCTTACTTAAAGATTCTTATTTTGTGTTCAATAAGGTAATATATCAACAACTAGATGGACTAGCCATGGGCTCTAACCTGTCTCCTGTCATTGCTAATATGGTTTTGGCCCATTTAGAAACAAATGTTCTAAATTCATGCTCGACTGAATATAAACCTGTTTTTTATAGACGGTAGTTGGATGATACATTTCTATCATTTAGGTCCCGGGATCAAGCTAATAAATTTTTTGAGTACATTAATGCCATTCACCCCAACATTAAATTCACAATGGAATGTGAACAGAATGGTGAAATACCATTTTAGATGTCCTGGTAAGGAAGTCTGATACCAAGTTCATCTCTTCAGTTTATAGAAAGCCCGCATTTACCGGTCTTTGTACAAATTATTTTATCTGTGTCTACAAAGGTTATGTTAAATCGTGTGTAAAAACTTTATTGCATAGGGCCTATTGCGTCTCAAGCACGTACCAAATATTACACAATGAATTAAAATATCTGCAAAAATATGTTTTCCCTTAATAACTATCCAAAATATTTCATTAATCACATAGTCAGAAAATTTCTCGGAAATAAATTCCCCCCCTTCCTGTAACTTTGAACGTACCGAAACAGGAAATATACAGGGTGTCCAACACTTTTGTTGCCAAACTTTAACATAAGGTAGCGATCGTCGAAATGAACACTTTTTATTCTATTAAGGTATGGTCTAA
>JACJUY010010742.1:35427-48180 GCA_014220935.1 Platorchestia sp. MABIK
TACTAACCATATGTACAGGTTGCAACACTTGCAAACAGGAGTATTCATCTAACAAATTGTGATTAGGCGGAGTCGGAGTCGGAGTCGCAAAATTCTGAAAAGGCGGAGTCGGAGTCGGAGTCGGAGTCGCAAATTTATTCCTCCGACTCCGCAACCCTGGTTTCCACACACACATATTAATATATATGCGGATTGAAAATGAAACACAAGGGAAAAATTATTAAAATATAAATTATAAAAACCAAATATCTTACTACATAGAAAATGACAGACGAGCTCATTGTAACCGTACGTAATTATTGGGAAGAAAGTAACTACAAAGAAAAATTAATTCGAAAAACGTAAGAATAAGGTGATTTTTAATTTCATAATAGACATTTTTAAGAAAGTTCAGGTTACAGTCAAGAACAACAACAACGATATCAACAAAAAACATCTCGGGTTTCACATCCAATCGTCATTCTCTTCAGCATTATACGGACATGAGTGGCAATGCCCCCCTGCCCCCCCCAAAAAAATATATTAAGCAGGGAGTCAGTTTCAGTCTCCGTTTTATGCAAAAGAGTAAACAAGATTGTTGATAATTAATATCTGCAACCGAAATTATTGAAGGCCAACATTATTTCAGGCCCCCTCCCGCCCCCCCCCTATAATATTATTTTTGGGGATCCTGATCTCGCGAAATTTTCGGCTGGCTGAGCCACTGGCCCAAACTGTCTCGCATATTATTGTACATATTATTGTACCATTACATTCAACTTCATTAAATCAACATTACTCCACTTATCTAATCCCATATGTGAAATGTAACAACTTCATTTGAAGTATGATTTCATCCGTGCATGTTTGTTCCTTATTCTTCATTTTGATTACGCTAGTATTACCTGGTTGAAGAATTTCAATAATATTACATGTAAGTGCGATTTTTTTAGAAATTAGCCGTGGCGCAAACTGCGATTGAGGGGTTACGGGAACTTCGCTCCCCTTCCCCCTCCCCAGGAAGCGTATGAGAGTTTTGTCATACATGTTACCGTGGAGAATGATTAGCTCTAAAAATTGAAACTAATTTGAAGTCTATAGGTGCTGCAGTTTAGAAATAAACTTCTGGACAAAATGAGACTCATCGAAAAAATCNAGGTAAAATTATGTATACAATGGCTGTTTAAGACAAGTTTTGCATCATCCGTGGACTTTTTGAACCTTACCCACTCGTGCTAAGTCTGAGGCAGTCACAATATGGCTAAATAAAGACAATTCCTAAACTAACAATAGGTCACTGTTCAAACATAGTAATAGTTTACTGTTCAAATCAAATAAGCACGTTTTCAAAACATAGACATTTATCGGAAGCAGTTTAAAAAAAAGGTTGCCACTTAGGTAACAGGTAAAATCCTTCAGTTTTCTATTATGCTATTGAAGCACGGCATGCGAGCAGAGATGGTCAATACTAAAATCGAAACCATGCAAAATATAACAGTTTGCTGCGAGGCAGTGGAGCTCCAGCTTATTTTCTTCCAAAAAGCTTTGTTTTCTTTACACTAACGAACGTCTTTCGATTCTATCACTATTTGAATTTTAAAATTTTCAACACATGCCTGTGGACCGGCTTGATCGGCTGTCTGCCTGTCATAGTCAATCCCAACAAAATTAAAACCGTTCCATTCATTATTGCACATGTAGCTCTTTGAAGATTTAGCTGCGCGAAATTTGAAGCTGCTCTTGGCCGTAGTTCTTCTCAGCACGCTAAACGCAGTACCTCATGTTGAAATTCTCCGTGGAGCAACGACTTCTTTTCAAGTAATTTCCGCGGGAAAAAGCTGTTCGGAATTTCAAAAATGAATTCGAAGTCATTCTAGGAGTAAATTAAAGAATCATGCGAACTGACGTTTCTCTAAATTTATTACACTCGCGAGATCCTATTCAAAACGATGAAGTGTTTAAAGATTTTCGTTATTTTATCAGGCGGAATACTATTCAATGTAAAATTTTAGATAATTTTTCCCATTATTCGTCATCACTCTTAAAATTCAACTAATTAATAGCTGCTTGTTACTGTAAATGATCGCACGTCAGTAAAAAGATTGTTTCCGATAAAAACTCAACAAGTTGAGAAACTTAAGAAACTGAAAGTTGACGCGTTTTTGAGTTTTCCGTTATGAAGTTTGTACAGAAAATTCCATGCCCATTTATTTTTCAATAACAAATCATAGAGACAGGCAGAAACCAGTAACTATGGAAATAGATAGTGGCAAAAAGGTTTTATCTATGGTAAGAAGGAGTGCCTAGATAGATATGCTGGGGCATATTTTCAAGATGAGGACTTTTACGGCTTCAGAAAATCACAAGTAAATAAATTAGGGTTTTATTATGTGTTTTCAATTTCGTTTTGAATACATTCCATAATTTTTTGCTAAGTCATTCTTGGTGGGATATGAGACATGGTACTGGAAGCACTGGATACGAATTCAATTCTGGTGATTTGAAAATAAATTGATTTACAACAATTGCTGCCTCTTTTTTATACAACTATGAATGAAAATTCCTCTTGAAGTTATTCAAAACAGACTACACAAGTCTGAATTTTTTCAGGTTTCATTTCTCTACGTGGAGAATATTGATTCTATGAGCGCTAAACCTAATTTTTATTAAAACAGATATTGCCCAAGAGAATTACACTCTATTAAAACTGCACACATTTGCCCGTTTCATAACCGCATGTACGAGTTACTGCATCTGCGGGACTGTGAATTGACGGCTTCGGAACTGGACCAAGTTGTCGTTGTCTTGCAGCAGCGAGGCGTCCGTACTGCAGGAGACGGACGCTCTGGCTGGGTTAAACCATATGAGTGAGTGGTGAGCGCTAGCGACCGTGGTACCATCGTGTAAATGATTCTTGGTACCGTCGTGTAGATGGTGCTTGGTAGACATACTCACACTGAGTAAGCCACCCTGATATTACGTGCAATCTTTTGTTTAGGAGTGAGATATTAAGCCTAATTCAGACATCATTGCTGAGCATTCGGTTTTCTCAATGCAATTATTTTATGACGTAAACTTTTCAAAGAAGTCATAAGGATAGCCGGTTTACAAAATGTTCAGGTTGATAAGATTCATGAAATGGTTTAGATGTGTAGATAATTTGCTATTTGGAAAAAAAAAAACAAGTTAAAATTGTAAAATTGTTGAATGACTATTCGTTTAAAGGAACTCATCATTTTTATCGCTGTTTAACTGGTGTTAATGCTAATATACCGCACCAGACAAACCCCCCCTTCTCCCCGCCCAGCCCCCCAAAAATTTGCCTGCTTTGAATAATTACTATTCGGCAATCTTAGCCTGAATCAAACGTGGATTTTGTGGAATAAGATGTTGAGTTTGATGAGGACTACCTGTATCACTCTGGCCAGCCAGTTGCACCAGGCAGTTTTACTCATCAGAACTACTCTCAAACGATCGCCTTAAAATTAGATTTTGATTCATGAGCCCTGATTGTCGGAAAGTCAAATGACAGGACAGCTAATATTATTATGAAAACCACGAACAGCTTTAGTAGATGACATATATGTGAAATAATCGCTTGTCTATTTTTTCCCAAAATAGGGTTCTAAATTACCCTAAAAACAACGTTCCCGATATTTTAATCAGCGCTAAATTTTGAAATCATCGAACGAATACAAATCTTAACTATTTGTAAGTTATTTTCGACTACAGTAATTCAACGCCTGACTGCCATATGGTCGTATATTCCTTATGGTCGTCAATCCATACTTAATTGTCCGTCCTCATCGCTCTCTTGAGTTGGCCTTTGATTTGGTTAGGTAATCTTAATTAAACGTATACTATTCACTCAATAACAATGCAGGTTGTATGCCTGGTTGGTTCTTTCGCCTCTCTGTCATGCTCTTAAAGATTTGCACACGGGGAATATAAAGGAAATATATGACAGGAAGAGATTGTTTGTTTGTCTCATATTTTAATCAAGCTGGATGTGCTTAATGACCGAGTCTGCGATACGAGCATCTAAACATTAACGAATCCCGTCATTTTTGACCTGCCGTGTACACTAATAATATAAAGACTATAAGCTACTTAACATGAGGCGTAAATAAAAGAACGTTAGGCACAAATAAAAGAACGTTGTGTTTCACTTAAGAGTTAGGAGTGTGTGCAAAGACACAAATTTATGAATATAATTCTGTTATTATTATTAATATATAAGAAAGTTTTTGCCTCCCATAACCACGACAAAGATGTTCTAAGAGAGGAAAGAGGAAGGCACCATTTAGTATGGAGATTAGGGAGTGCGGATTCTATGCGGAAGGGCATAGAAACTTTAAGCTAAGAAAGAAGTTCATGAAACAAGAAAAAGTTGAAGAAGAAAGTAGTAGGTGCTGAAAAACAGGACAGCAGTGAACCGAAAAAAGATGGACCGTAACAAAACAAAACCTATTGAATTTCAACAAAGAGGCAGCCTACCTAACGTTTAGCTCGGGCCCTCACATAGTCCCCCTGGGAGTGCTAATTCCCATAGATACAATACTTGTATCCCCCTGAGGGGAATATAATTCTGTGTTCATCTACTCTGTGCAAGAACGAAATGAATGTAATGATGTCCTCATTTACTTTCATATTACCATTGTAACAAAAATGTTTCAAGTGCTCTAAATAAATGACATTTGAAAATGCTTACCATGCAGACCAAAGTTT
This sequence comes from Platorchestia sp. MABIK, assembly GCA_014220935.1. Lineage (NCBI taxonomy): Eukaryota > Metazoa > Arthropoda > Malacostraca > Amphipoda > Talitridae > Platorchestia > Platorchestia sp. MABIK. The sequence goes on from JACJUY010010742.1 coordinate 40,135, forward strand.
GGAATCGGGTATACAAGCAATGAAAGAGGCAATAATTTTCAAGTTTGACGCTCATCAATTTTGGCTGACATTCTTCTCGCCAAAAACTTGATGGGAATGAATGATAGTAAGTTGAAATCGGACAGATGATTTATCTAACGCTTATTTACTGGGACATTAGACGTGAGAAGTGCGCTCCCATAGTTCTATAAACAGATGAACCTGCTAAATTTCAGAAAAGTATCCTTTCTCGTCACTCGGGGAAAATCGAAAATTATCAAGTCTCTCAAGCACAATTGAAGGTATCTTGGAAAATGGGAACATTCAACCGGGTGCGTGTAGTACGGGGTAGATAGGGACGATTCTGGATGGGGGCAATGCAACAGACGGGGAATGAACAAATATTGACGGGAACATTAAATGAACCGTAGTGCGTTCGATTTGTTGAATATGCCTAATTCTTTCCCTGTGTGAACTTTTCTTCGTGAAAAGAATGACATTAAATTAGCCTCGAAAAGAATGACATAGAATTTCTCACAAAACTTAACAGCAAATATTAAATTTTTGCTCATGTTACTTGCGCACATGTAGCACTTATAAAATTTTTCATTATATTTTATCTCTACGATTGGAAGTTTTCTTAACTTTTCTAATCTTCCCTAATAGGTTGAATATAATTGTACACTTTAGAATAGCGTTGGTGTTAAGATTTCCTAGAAGTCACTGAACGTATTCGGGCTCACAGGTAGCTATACTCAAATTTGACCATTGTAGTAGAGTAGAAATAAATTATTTAAGTTGTTAAATGAAGCACAGAAATAATGGCTCATCAACAAAAAATTCCCCAGCACACATAAATTATATTGTCATCACATATACAGATGCTCGATGTGACACGTTGAACAGTTTAATCTGGACCAGTTATTCGTAGGTAATCAGATTATAGCAATTGGCTAACCAATTTTCACAGGTATTTTTGTTTTTCAGGAATAACTACTTAATCATCATCACAGACGACCTTCCCAAGCTTACAACGTACGAGTTGGTCGAGTGAGTGAGTTCTTCTGCGGTAAATATTACATCTTTCATTGGCTGGTCTCACGGAGCGACGATATAAGATTGTCGATTTGGAGGCATTTTCAATACGAAGATGAGAGTTGCATTTCTGCACAATATCATCAGACAAGCTTATTTGCAGTACTTCTTTAAACCTTTCCTCATTTTTGGGGGAAGACATTGCTTCTATTATTCACGCTTTTGAGGGAAGAAACGACCTTATAGTTCAATTACGGATGGAGTGAAAAATGAAACAAAGTATTCAAAGTTAATCATACTCAGTGTTTTTAGATCTTATTACAGCATTTTTTTGAATGCATTTATACTGTCAAGAAGGAAAAATGAGCAGACTTCGATTTCTGACAACTGTATTCATGTCAGTGGTTTCATTCATGTTTGATTCAATTTTTTTTGTTTACACAAGAGTTCAAGAAGAATTTCTTGAACACCTTGAAACATTTGCATCCCTGAAATTGTATTGCACTTTTGCATAATGCATTCACGCATCGTAGTTCACAAATAGTTTTCTCCCAAACTGAAGCTAGAGAAAGTGATTACTGAGTGAAACTCCCTTTTTCATGATTTTCCCCATTTGCCATAGGTTTTCGTAATATTTACGCATTCATGTATATATCGTTACATTGCATACGACTATATAGGCAGTATTTTATCGTATCTTCACAGTAATCATTTGTATTTTCTTTTATATTTCGAAAACATATCAGACTTTAACAATACTGTCTTTCTTGGATTCAGACTTTGAAATGAACTTGATTTTTCTTTTCGCGTAGCATAACTACAGTCTTCAATTTATAGTGGTATATGTTAATCTTGAGTATAGTTTGGACGCTGCATTAAATAAAGTTACTTTCCTTACTTTGCCTTTGTTATATCGTATTTTCTCTTATGACGATTGCACGCATTTGTCGTTGATCCATACTTGACAAAGTATTATTGTTTTATGGGTACTAGGGTTATGAGTATCAGAGCACAGCATGAATTATTGTAAATACTATAGTGCTCTATTTAATAAACGTATATAACATTATGAGATTGTGCCTTTTGAATTCCGTATTTTACTTCCAGGGAAAACGATAAAGTGGTTGTTTGATTTATAATTCGTAAAGGTTCAAGTAAATTTGTATAAATATTTCAATGAATTTAGTAAAGAAAAGGAAAACCTCCGACACCCAATAATGATGATACAAAACTAAAACATTGATTTTTGAAATATCTTAAGCTAAGGATCCTTATGTGATACACACACATGAGTATCGTAATACCCATGTCACTAGTCGAAACAAATGACCGAGGGCAATGTATTCCTTATGCTGCTTAATCTAGATTTGATGAAATGTGTATCTACAATTATGAAATAAAACACAATTTCAGTGACGATGCATTATTGAAAGAACTCTTTTTAGTGCATACTTACATTGAAATACGAGCTCACCCAATCAGAAACGTCTTCACCGATCGGTTAGGATTATTGCTGTTTATTACAGACATTCTTTGCAGAACGTTGAAGATCTTCGCAGGAGTATCTGCATTCAGTGCGGATTTAATGCAGAATTATTGCAGTGAATGTCCGCTTTTGAAATGCAGATCGGCATCGAATTTATCCAAAGATCTTCACTGACCAAGAGCGAAAAATTTCATTGATCTGCAATAAACTGCACTAATAAATGAAGATCATTTAAAGTTATTCTTTACCGATTTTTACCAAATAGGAGAAGAAAACGCATGGATAAAATGCTGCCCACTATACTCAACAACAAAACAGTTTATCCTTCCGATAATCGTACGTCAGCTTAGAGAGTCTCGCCCCTCTGTCATAGATGCGAACGTCCGTGTAGGTCGGGAGAAACACCTTCTCACACACACTTTATTGAATAAAATGGCTGACAGGCACTTACACCATTTATTTTCGAACTTTTCAGCCTTACGAAATAGTCCAATTTCTTCACGTGCAAGTTAATTCAGGAATGCTCCTAGCATTTTTTTACTAATACACAGCAATTCATTAAAATCTATTCATATGTTTAATTAAAAAATGTAACGTAATCAGACAGAAATATAGATTTTAATGAATTGCTGTGTTTTAGAACAAAAATGTTAGGAGCATTCCTGAATCAACTTACACGTGAAGAAATTGGGCTATTTATTTTAGGCTGAAAAGATAGAAAAGAAATTATGTAAGTGCCTGTCAGCCATTTTTTTCAATAAAGTGTGTGTGAGAGAAGGGTATCTCCCGACCTACACGGACGTTCGGCTCTATGACAGAGGGGCGAGACTCTCTACCCTGACTTACAATTTTCGAAAGAAATTATTACAGTGCGAGTTAGATCATAAAACAGTTTATCCACTAAAAGCAAAGCAGAGCTCTTTGGCGAGAAAAGCAAAAACATTAGCATCCGTGGCTAAAAATAAAACTAAAATACCAATATTATCATTCGGTACTGGGAACACCCATTTGCATAACTGGGCGTTATCGCGATAAATTATCGCGATAAATTATCGCGATAACGATTTCGGGTTATCGGTTATCCGATAATTTTTTTCCCGAGTTATCGATTTCTCGGTATCGCCGATACTTTTGGCTCCAAACTATCGATAATCGATAATTTCAGTTTTTCACGCTGGGATTCGACATGACGGGGCGGGACGAGTTCGGGACAGGAACTACACGTGTAGGATGTACGTGTTATGGTGTAATAAGGGTGGCCTCTTTTGTGGCCTTTTTGATCAAAAGTGTGGCCTCATGTGGACTGGGACATCTGGCAACCCTGTGGGTGAGACCGTGACGACACGCATTCAGTTCGTATTTAGCGCCTCTGATTGTTGGATGTGCATTTAAGTCCGTCTTGTTTCAGGTCAAACTTGCATTATAATAATTAATCGATAATATGAGTGATCAGGGTTGCGGAGTCGGAGGAATAAATTTGCGACTCCGACTCCGACTCCGACTCCGCCTTTTCAAAATTTTGCGACTCCGACTCCGACTCCACCTTTTTAGAATTTTGCGACTCCGACTCCGACTCCGACTCCACCTTTCAAGAATTTTGCGACTCCGACTCCGACTCCGACTCCACCTTTCTAGAATTTTGCGACTCCAACACCGACTCCACCTAATCACAATTTATAAAATGAATACTACTGTTTGCAAGTGTTGCAACCGATACATATGGTTAGTATGATCGTTATGGACGAACGACTTTTAAATTGGCAATAGAATGTTAAAAATCAAGTTTTACTAATATATATCTACTAGTGTACACGATTTTTCAAAAATGACGGGATTCGATAGTTTCCTTTAAAAAAGTTGCAGGATATTGCTGACAAACAAATTGATCCACGCTAATAGTACCCGCGATTAAAATATTCTTGTACTTGTGCACTGGTGAAACTCGTATCACAGATACGGTCATTAAGCATCCTTATGAACGTCACAAGCGCACACACCAACCAAGCAAGCAACAACTGCGTGTTATGTGACAAATAATTATTAGCAAAAAAGTTTTCAACAAATTTGCCGTGCCTTTTTACCACGATAAGCTGCATTTTCTCAACAATAGATTCAATTTTCTAGCAAAATTTTTTACATAAAAAAAAGTGAGCAGATGCCAGGTTTTTACATCATTTGAATGGTATTTATGATACCATCCAATCAAGCTGATTCCCATTGCAATAATACAGGGAAATTACACACAAAAACGCATTTTTTTTAAATTGATGGAGAGACCTAGCGTTTCATTTTATATCTATAGGATATTTTTTCGCAAAATGAATCAATTTCACGAATGATAAAATGCCCAAAACTCATTAGTTTCGGAAAAATAAGGACTTGAAGAAACTTTGAAACCTAAAGTATAATACCACGTTCGCGCCAATGTTAGCGCTAACTTTTTCATTTCAAATTGATCCAAGTCAGGTTCATTTTAATCCAAGTCAAGTTCAATTTAATCCGTCAAGTTCAAATTAATCCAACTCTAAGTTGAGTTAAGAATTGACACGATCACTCGTTAATTAGAGCGTTTTTTGCATTTAATATGTTTCTATTAGATGTGATGAGCAACACAATCGTTTTTCCTTTCAGCGAGGAATACATAAAACTTTCGCCTGTGTTACAAATAACCTTACAATCTAAAGACAAGCTGTCGTAAAATGTGCTAAGTATCCAGCATCAGGAGGCAGAGTGTGATTCAGATCTTTGACCGACGTGATAGATACCAGTCAAAAATAAAATATAACCAGTTCACTTTGTGTTGTACTACTCATTGAAGTCATTTTAAAATTCTACGTTAATGGTAGTATGCATTCATTCAAATATTTATGTTCAAAAGGTCATTTTATGTTACACATAGCAGTATCGCGGATTTATTTACTCTCATTTAGAGATTTACATGCATGAAATTTCATTTTATCACATGTATGAAATCACATACATGCGAATACGTGAGATAACTATTGGATGTTGTGTAGATTTAATCTTTAAGAGAAATGTACAAATGCGCTTCACTGAGTACTTATGTACGATTTCGTTTGAATACAATTTATAGGAGTACATTACTACACTCATACATTCCTGCAATAGCAATAAAAGTGTTGCCATCCCTTCAAATTAATAGGCCAAGGCAAATATATCATCTATGTCGATGAAAAAATTTTAACTTGTTTTTACGAAAATCGTTTGGACGAGCGAAAAATTGATTTCGTTGTTATATTTTTTTTGGATTAAATATACATATCGTCCACTTATAATCTTATGTAGTAGCATGTTTAAATGATTTCATACATGTTATAAAGAGAAATTTCACGCATATAAATCTCTATTTGAGTGCAAATAATTCCTCGATACTTCTATATGTATGTATGTGTAACATAAAATTACCTTTTGAACATAGTTATTTGAATGAATACACACTCCCACAAATGTAGAATTTTAAAACAACTTTAGTGAGTAGTATAATAAGAAGTTTTTATAATTGACTTGCATCTTTTACACCGCTCAAAGATCTGAATCACACTCGGCCTCCTGATACTGGATACTTACCACATTTTACAACGGCTTGTCTTTAGATCGCTACACCGGACACCGGCGGAAATTATATGTATTCCTGCTGAAATGAAAAACGATTGTCTTGCCCATTACATACAATAGAGGCATATTTAATACAAAAAACGCTCAAATTAACGAGTGATTACGTCAATTCTTAACTCAACTTAGGGTTGGTTTAATTTGAATTTGACTTGGATTAAATTGATCTTGACTTGGATTAAATTGACTTTGACTTGAAATAATTTAAAATGTAAAGGTGAAGTCTTAATAGTTCCTACCCCACTAAAACAGGTTTTTGATACTTTTAAAATGAGAACTGCAAGCATTTTACGGTTAGGAAAAGGATCTGCAGTTTCAAGCTATTAAGCATTAAATAATTTTTGCACTTTTTATTAATTTAATGAAATAGCGACTAAAGTTTATCATTGATGACTTAGTGTTAATTTCATAACGAACATTTAAATTGCAAATTTTTTGCAATGGTAAAATGCTTGCAGGTTTTATCTTAAAAATGATAAAAAACTGCTTTATTGGAGTCGGAACTATCAAGACTAGCGTTAACATCGGCGCGCACGAGGTATCCTACTTTTAGTTTTAAAGTTTCTTCAAGTCCTTATAACTCGGAAACCAAGGAGTTTTGACATTATATCATTCGTGAAAATCGATTTATTTTGAGTTTTTGCACCTATGATTGAAATTTGTCGGCACAAAAACACCCTATATAGCGTTAATTATTCTTATCAAATAAAATGCCAAGTGTCTCCTTAAACAAGTAAATGAATAAATACATTTGGGTATTTCCTGTGCATAACTTCTATGTTATTACAATGTACTATTCAGTATTGAACAAAAAAAATTGGTAGGTTGGTTTGTCCCTTTCACTCTCTGAAAGGATGCTTAATGATCGGATCTGTGATACGAGTTTCATCAGTGCGCAAGCACAATAATATTTTAATCGTGGCTACTATTAGGATGGATTAATTTATCCACATCTGGAAGATTAATATAACGAAAATATCGAATCCCGTCATTTATGACGGGTCGTGTACACTATTATATATATATTACTGACAGGTGTCTTCTGAGCAGGCAAAGTAGGCAGTGCATACCCTGATAAGCATAGATAAGTATCAGCAGCTTAATCTATTCCTAAGTATGCTCCGATTCAACGAAATTACAATAGTTTACTCAATTACTATGCTCAAAACCCACAAATATATGATATATCATACACACATGTAGATAAGGTAGGCAGGATTTGCACACCGCCTTTTCTCATCTGCACCTACACTATGCAGGGTAACAATGCAGAATAGGGGACATATTATTGCTCAACGTTATTTTATATCTCGGTTATCACTATTATAAAAGTAGCCGCGTCCGTCCCCCTCTTGATTATGGTATCCACAATACGCAATCGGATTATTTTTAGAATAGAAATTTTCTATGGAGCTTTCTCTGTTGAAATTCATCATGTCGTTTTGATATTTTTAATTGATAATGCAAAAAGAAATGTTTTAAATTCGTTCGACCAGTAACCTGGCTACCACTGGGTATAAGGCCATAGATTTTGGAACTTGAATTATTGTTTTCGAAATTTTGATTTTCTTGAAAAGCTTCGAAGGGATAATAGACGACATTTCAGAATAAAATTCATGCAAAAGAGGCCACCATGGATAGAAATGTGTCCAACCGTAAGGAGAAGCAGCAAGACTTCGACAGCAAGAAAGACGCCGGAGACTATCACGTGTTTGGAAGAAAAATAAATGACTGCAGATTTCAATATTTCAGTTCATGAGCTTTCAACAATACACTGATACGTGTATTGTTGGTTAGGTTCGATTAGGTTGTATAGCATATCAGCAGCTGAGACTTAAAAAAGTGTAGGAAAGCCATAGAATAGCATGGGAAATCATGGGAAAGCCATGTTTAAGCTCAGTTGGTCCGATATC
>JACJUY010010742.1:52319-63424 GCA_014220935.1 Platorchestia sp. MABIK
GAGGACTTTAACATTTTAGCCGCTGCTTCAAACCCCGTTGATCTACGCATTACAGAATCTCTTCATATTTTACAACGAAAGCCTTTTCTAAATGACTCCCAATCTGCTTTTCCATTGCTAATAGTCTAGGGTTTTGATTTAGTTTTATTTAGTTTTTTCCTTTTTACGTTTATTTTTTTTTTATATTTTCAATGTGTACATATTTCATTTTTTCCAGAGCCCTTTTGTTGAGAATGACTCAAGGAGTCGAAACGTTCAATTTTAACAGTAAAGCTTTTAGTACAAAATGTGAAGTTTCAAAGCCTTATTCCTCGCTTTTATTTTCTTAGTCAAACTTTGTAAAAATACAAACCGACATGTTCTCCAAATGGTAAAATACAATATAACTCTAGAAGAACCAAGCAAAATTCAAGGAATAACTTTAGAAATGAGCAGAAATGTTCATTATTAACACATGTTAACTGGACTTAAAGACAAGGAAGTTAACAAAACAAAGAAATAAGTTTTAAGAACACAAGTACTACATATAGCTTAAAAAAAACATAGATTACAGTTATTAACATGAAAATAAGCTACTTGAATTTTCATAATCAATAGCGATTACGTAACCTGAAAATTAGAAGCCTTTATGTCTCACACCATAGCTTCAGGTTTTGGCAAAGACCAGTCATTATCAATAGGTCACAACCTAAAGTCTAGAAATATTTATGATCACAAAGTCATTATCAATCAATACACCAAAGCATAACCAAGAGAAAGACTAAAAATGATTTCTATAAGGAACCACTGGTATAGAATATAGACACATTAAGAGCGTACAGAGTTACCACTCTTCATGTGAGTACAATGTATTACATCAGCCGAGTTGTTTTGCAAGTAAATTGCAGCACATTAACTACAAGTTTCTAGATCCTATGTATTAATTGAAGTGGAAATGAGAGAAACAGAAACAAACAGAATGTATTTTCGATGCTTCCAATTACTAATTCCGACTTTTCACTATAATACATGCATTATTGCTCCAGTACGAAAATTATACTTGGCACTCGTAGGTATCACATATACATGTGTCATTTGTTAAAATAAAGGACGTCTTGGTAGTGAAGTTTCCATTTTTTCAAAATTTTGAGATCAGCAAAGACAAATTCAATTTTTTGACCCAAGCTTTCGGCTAGATTAGCTCTAGCCGTCATCAGGGGAACGATGTATTTTTAAACAAAACCTCTTATGGTATCCGCGCGTATCTATCCGCAGCACATTAACTACTAGTTTCTAGATCCTATGTATTAATTGAAGTGGAAATGAGAAAAACAGAAACAAACAGAATGAATTTTCGATGCTTTCAATTACTAATTCCGACTTTCCGCGACTTTTGTCCTTGAAAAAAAACCTCTTATGGTATCCGCGCGTATCTATACGCGCGGATACCATAAGAGGTTTTGTTTAAAAATACATCGTTCCCCTGATGACGGCTAGAGCTAATCTAGCCGAAAGCTTGGGTCAAAAAATTGAATTTGTCTTTGCTGATCTCAAAATTTTGAAAAAATGGAAATATACATGTGTGCGAACCCACAATGACTTGATATCAATGACCATTGACCGTATCAGGTGATAGGTATAAATGCGCTGTTTCGAACCTCGAATAAAATAATCAATGACCATATTGCGAATTTTTTAGCATTTCAGTAAAGTATTTTAACTCTGCTTTGTTTACTTATGGTTTTAAACATTATAAATGTTTTTTTTTGTAAGAAATTAGAATCAAAGACACCAAAAATAGCTACTCCAACCTCGACTCCACCACATCGGAATGAACGACTCCGACTCCGACTCCGACTCAACCACATTCGAAAAAGCGACTCCGACTCCGACTCCACACACATTCAGAAAAGCGACTCCGACTCCGACTCCGACTCCACCCTAAAACATGCGACTCCGGCGACTCCGACTCCCGACTCCGACTCCGACTCCGCAACCCTGTGAGTGATATAGAGGAACTTAGTGACAGTGATAGGGAGGTAGCCACTAACCAGTGGCTATAGTGGAGCTAGACTAGCTCCATTAGGGCCATTTTGTGGTATTATTGATGTTGGCGTATAATTCTAAGTGTTATTTACGATCTAGACAATCTTGTTTTTTTTTAAATCTTCGCTTTTTTTACAGGGCAATCTTGGCTTTTAATATTTTTGTGAGTGGCAACCCTGGTGGTTGACAGTCGGCGGGGCCGTGTGGCGAAACGTGTGCGTACTTGTGTGTTGTTGGCTGGATCGCGCTGAATGTATGTATAGTGTGAACGTGGCGTCGAGTGCTGATCTTTATTAGTTTTGTCTTTTGTGTTGTGTTTTTGAGAGTTAGAACTATAATTGGTGGTTTAATAGCTACTAATGTGACGGATATTATGCAATTGTGTGTTGGTCATGTAATATATATATAAATAATATATATATATATATTTATATATGTATATATACACACACACGCTCACACACATTATATTTTATTCAGATTTATTCAGATATATTTTATTCAGCGTTTCGTTTCCGACTGTCTTTTGGTACCTCGGAAGTACTATGCCATCGGACTTTCCTTGGTATTCTGCTGTTGCCTCAAAAAAAAAGACAAAGCGAGACATTTTGTTACACTAAAAATAAGCGGGACAAACATTAAAAAAGCCTGCCTCAGGTCACCTTATTTAATAGTAGTGCAACTTTTAGAGCTAAAAGCTGTGTTTCGTTAGTGTCTGTGTATATTGTGTACATTTGTGCAAGTGTGTTACGTTTTTCCGATTCTAATTTATCTCATTTAATCATATGGTTATACACATATGTAAATTTTTTTCACATATATCTTTATCTCAGAAATAAAAAAACATTTCGATTTGTTTTTTATTTAAATTACCAATATCGTTATCGCTAGTATCGGAATTTTGGATTTATGGATTTTTCGGTTATCGATTATCGGCGATAAATTTTTCGCCAATTATCGATTATCGGTTATCGCCGATAAGGTTTTCGTTATCGATTTATCGGTTATCGCGATAACGTTTTTTCGTTATCGTGCCCACCACTGCCCATTTGTAACAGAAATCTTTAGCAAATAAAAAATATAGGATATTACACTTGCTATTTCTGACTTTGACCCTGTGTCAAGAGAGCAGCATGTCGCCTCCTTCCCATAAATTTTTTATACTCATAGATCATTGTGGGATACTTTGCTGAGATTAGTTATGGCCTTAGCAGACCATCTTTTTACTTTCTTACCGTGAGACTGACTGGACTACTGTCGAGTCAAACCCGGCGACTCTAGACTCTAGAGCCGCAGCAATGTTCATAAATAAAGTGATGTAAAACTTGATTAGCCTCCCATTACCACGACAAAGATGTTCAAAGAGAGGAAGGAAGAAGGCACCATTTAGTTTGTAGAAAAAGGATTGCGCAATCTATGCAGGAATTGCATAGAAACAGTAAGATGAGAAAGAAGTTCATGAAACAAGATCAAGGTTGAAGAAGAAAGTAGTAGGTGCTGAAAATACAGGACAGCAGTGAACCGAAAAAGACGGTCCGTTACAAAACAGAAAGCTATTTTATTTTAACAAAAAAAAAGCCTATATAATCTTTAGCTCGGGCCCTCACATTTTCCCCCTGGGAGCGCTAATTCCCATAGATACAATAGCTGTAGCTCCCTGAGGGGAAGAATTAATGCACACGGGGCATAGAAACAGTAAGCTGAGAAGGAAGTTGATGAAACAAGAAAAAAGTTGAAGAAGAAAGTAGTAGGTGCTTAAAAATAGGACGACAGTGAACCGGAAAAAGATGGTCCGTAACAAAACAAAACCCTAGATTATTTCAACGAAAAGAAAGCCGACCAAACATTATGCTGGGTATCTCACATAATGCCCCTCAGAGCGCTAATTCCCATAGATACGATAGTTGTATCCCCCTGAGGGGAGTGATGTAAAAAAGTTAAGTTATTTAAAAAGTTATGATTTTTTTAAGTGGCCCAGGAGCTGCCAGTTGTGCACATCTGCTCTAAATGTAATAAAATAAATATCAATCATATAATTCTATAACACATATCGTCACGTGTATATTCGTTTGATTGGAACGAGTGTTGTAAATATTATTGATAGACGCCTCTGACTTATTTTGTCATATATTTTATTTACTTGAGACACTTCATTTTCTAGTAACAATTCATATCGACTATTATCCACTCGTTCCTCAATAATTTCACGAGATTTGGGAATTAGAGTCAGAGTATGTTTACTTCAATAGGAATGGCTTGCATCGATTGCAAGCCATTCAAGCCATCGATTGCCTAAAATATAAAATACAGGGCGTGAGATGCTGCTACTGCCAGGTGAAACAGTACTATTACCTTATATATATTTAGAGGGTGTTGGGTAATTCGATGCGCATATTTCAACCACATACAGAAAAACGCAAAATAAAACGATTTTCATGACTGACAAAAACCTCAAAACCACTTTGTTTTCGAGATATGATGACCTGAAATAATTTTAGATTCCCGTAAGAATAGGCTCACCATGCAGCCAACGAGCAAAATCTAACCTCTTTAGCAGGCTGTTGGCGCGCGCTTCAGGCTATTTCTACAGGAGTCTATAATTATTTCAGGTCATGATTTCTCGAAAACAGAGTTTGGTGGTTTTTGTCACTCCCAGATTGTCTCTCACCGATTGCGTTTCATTGCGTTGATAGCTGCATGCTGACAGATAAGCAATCGGCGTCGATATTTTTTCCAAACTCAAATGGGGAAAAATTTGTCTGTGAATATATTCATGCGCTGCTAAATCATTCAATATTTTCTGATGCACAACATGAAAATTTTGCAAGCTACATTTGGACGAGCGTTATCATGACTCGGCATAGCTGCGATACATCAAGGGGCAGGGAAAGAAAAAACTGAAAGCACATTGTTCATGAACTAAACCAAATATTAAAGTCCTAACTCGATTCCTCCGATGTTTAAATAAATATATTAATAGACTTTTTCGCTATCACTATTATCGTGTTTCTTGCTCAACTTGTTGTTGTTCTTATGGCAGGAAAAACGGGCAAAAATTAATCATCACACAGCGATAAAAATTTTGATAGACGCTGTGCATGACTCGTGGCTGATAACACTCGATACGTAATGCTCTGCATGCATTTTGCCTCTGCCAGTTGGGCGACGCTCGTCCTGTAATTAAGGTGAAAAATCAACGGATGCCCTAACGGTAATGTACCTGATGTCAATATCAAAATTTCTAACGAGTAGCCTACTTCCCGAAGAAGTTGGAATTTACACAACTGTCGACTATGTTAATCAAGTTTGAAACTTGAAATCACGGTTGCTGGTTCGATATAACTTTTGAGTTCCATTGATGACGTGTCGCATACCAAAGCTAGATTATGGTCACACAGTTCTTGCAGGTAGTGTGAAGTAGAAGAACTAGGGCACCAGCTTGATAATCTTGTGTTCACTTTACACCCATGTGTTGTCGCTCTCTTTCACTTTTGTCGGAAAAGATATGAATTCCACGCCAGATGAGCAACACTCTCAGCACGAGTGACTCAACATGCTACATTTTGAAATTTTGCCTTTCAAACCATTCAACAACGAATTCATTTGAACGTACTTTTAGGAGTTCAAAATAGAAATGGATTCGGAACATCGTTTGTCAAATCCCTCCTAAGCTGTTCTCCCAGCCTAGTTCTCAACGCTTCTATTTCTCCAAAAGTTCAGTAATTCTTACATCAGTGGATGTCGAGCTGACTATCTGTTGGCTTAAGACAGATATCGTTGAACGTACAACTGTCACAACGTGAGCGAAATTAACCATTCAAAATCAAGCTAAAAGTCTGTGCATGAGGCAGTCTGGGTGTCGACTACTCCTGATTCACACCAAGGTTTATCATTTATCATTTAACAACAACTTCGACTGAACGTAACCAAAAAAGGAGACCTCCGGAATCATAAACTATCAAATGATGAAACTAGTTACGATTGTAAGTTAGAAGTATGGGATATTGCTAAAATTTTGAAATTTGAAGGATTTCTTTGATGAACTTCTTCATTTAGACTGCATGCGGGCTTAGAGCTTCGGAGTGCAACCATTAATTAAGCCAGATATGTCTGTTTGTTTGTGCTAAAAGTTTACCCAGCAAACATTGTTGAAAAGCGAGGCGGTCGTGTTGTGATATCTTTCTGGGTTGTGAAAGCATAACATTGAATGATTCAAAGTATGTTCGAATAAACCTAACAAATCTGTTATCAGGAATAATTAATAGCTAACATCATATTTATTGGAGCTTTGTCAATTCTATTGCTGTCATTCTTAGATATCGTTGAAGTTAGTAGACCTTCAGATGAGGGGCGTTATCACTATCGGCTCTCAACGCGATAGTGGCGACACTGTCGGTGGTATCAGGGCAGTCGTTATCAGTGTTGGAGACTCGACTGAAGTGTTCAAGGAATGATTATTCGTTAAATCTGAGAATGTATATTCATAGAACGTACACGTACAATGGTTACAATGAATTTCCGACAGGTTATGAAAAGTTAATGCACAATAGTTACCCTACAACAATGTAATTGAAAATTGAATCTCTCACATTTAAATTCAGTCCAGGAATGTACCCCAAACAACAAAGCATTGGTGTTAACATCGAAAACACTCATACAATTAATTTTGAAATAAAAAATGATCATTGAACGACGTCTTGTGGCTTAAGTAATAATAATTAAATGTGGCTTCCTTGAAAAGTATATTACTTCTTTCACGTGCAACATGCAGCTGACCGCAGTTAGTGTCTGATAGCTGCTTGATAAGGCGTTATATGACATCAATTTTGAGCCGGAAGAGGCATAAATAATTGTTTATGAAAGCAGTTAGGGCAACATGAATGGTTCATTCATGCTAAAACCAGAGTTGCTGAGTCGGAGTCGGAATCGAAGTTGCCTGAGTCGTATGTTGTAGGATGGAGTCGGAGTCGTTTTTCCGAATGTGCTGTAGTCGGAGTCGCTCATTCGGTTGTGGTGGAGTCGAGGTCGGAGTGGCTAGTTTTTGATGCCGTCGACTAACATTTTTGCTGAAATTTATTTATAATTGTTTAAGACCAAAAGCAAACAAAACAAAGTTAAAATATTAATCTTTACTAAATAGCTAAATAATTTGTAATGTTTTAGTTTATTATTTCGTTCAAAGGACGGAACACTGTACAGCACTATATACTGTCATTGATGTCTAGTTATTGTGGGTTCGTATACATACTATGATATATACGAGTATAA
The DNA here is from genome assembly GCA_014220935.1 of Platorchestia sp. MABIK. NCBI lineage: Eukaryota > Metazoa > Arthropoda > Malacostraca > Amphipoda > Talitridae > Platorchestia > Platorchestia sp. MABIK. The sequence continues at coordinate 59,613 of JACJUY010010742.1, forward strand.
AATATGATTTTCAAACAAGACTATAATGATGCACTTTTGCAGTTAAGGAGAAAGTAGTCATACAAAGCATCGTAAATTCATGGTATTTATTTCCCCTTCAATAAATACACAAGAAGTAGAAACTAGTAATAACTGCTCTGCAAGTTACTTGCAGGGCAGCCCAGATGATGCAATGCATTTTACTCACTCAAGGAGTGTAATATCTGTACGCTTTTAATGTGTCTATACTACATGCCAGCGGTTCCCTACAACGATATTTTCTAGTCTTTAGATTATGTTTTGATGTATTGATTGAAAATGACTTGTCTTTGCACAAACCTAAAGTTATGTTAGGATCCAAAGATTTCGAGTCTTTAGGCATGATATTTTGATAATCACTAGTCGTTACCAAAACCTGAAGCTATGCTGTGAAACCTAAAGACTGTTAGTCTTCAGGTTATGTTATCACAGTTGATAATAGAAATTTAATTAGCTTGATATAATGTTAGTAACTGGAATATTAGTTGATTTCTTGAGTAATACTTAGCACTTATTCACTTCATACTGATCTCTTTGCCTTGTTTACTTCCTCGTGTTTGGGTCAAGTTAACAAATATTAGTAGTGGAAATTTCTGCACATTTTTAATGTTTTACCTTGAATATTGTTTGGTGCTCTCAGAGTTTTGTTGTCTTTCAATATATCATAACCATGCTTTATTTTTATCTTCTGCTCACTCCCCAGTTTTTAAGTGAGCATCCGCAAATATGAACATTTTTATAATTGGGTTTCCATAATTTTGACAATAGTTGAAATTGCTTTTGATTTTCGGTATTATACAGGGTGTTGGTGGAACTCTTAGTACAAACTTCGGCTACTAGTAGAAAATACAAATTTAAACACTTTTTCATCAGGGAAAAAATATTGAAAAACGCTTAGTTATTTAATTATTGGGCTTAGCAGTTTTTAATGCTGCGCTTCAGGAACTCACGGCGATCCTAGTTTAACCACATGCACTAATCTTCAATAATAACACACGAGGGTAATGAAAAACGGTAAATAACATGAGGTACTTTAATAAATAATAGAAAGTAACGCATCAAAGTCGGTGTTCAAAATTTCGACCATTAACATCGATACACGCACGACACCTTCGTCGAAGCGAGTTGCGTACGTTACCAAACATTCCTGGGTTGTCAGCGATATCTCCAGCAGCGACTGCAATTCGAGCGACAAGGTCTTCTTTCGACTCCACAGGTGTCGCATAAATCAGAGATATCAAGTGCCCCATAAGAAAAAATCTAACGGAGTCGAATCAGGTGATCTCGGTGGCCAGGACACAGCACCACCACGACCAATCCATCGATTTGGAAATTGTTGGTCAAGAAAACGTCACACATTTAGAGCACAATGTGCCGGAGCTCCATCGTGTTGAATCCAAAGTCGTCTACAAATACCTAATAGCACATTTTCCAATAAACCAGGAAGGACTTCTTCAAGAAAGATTTTGTACACATCTCCAGTAAGACGCTCTGGCAGAATGTATGGACCAATGAGTTGATTGTGCACGATACCTGCCCAAACATTGACAGTGTAGCGATGTTGGTGATGACGTTCATGGATGACATGAGGGTTGTTTTGCTGCCATGAGTGAAACTTATACATACATACACACATATACATATACCAGGCCTCTCATCCCTATGGGAGGGTAGCCGACAGCAGGCCACAATCAACACCCTTAGTCACTAGGATGCGAGAGAGGCAGCACAAGGGTTGCCAGAAGGTTTTCATGAATAGTAACAAATTTAAATCTCAAAAGGTAACAAATTGGGTCAAAACGTAACAAAACCTAAAAATCTTCAAAAAAATATACTAATATTAGATGGTTTCAATTAAGCTTCAAAAATTAACTGTTTTTTTAGCACTGCAGTAAAAGTCCTGTTAAGCCATAGCCGTGTGTCTATAGGACCTGACTTCGTGCGGGAAACGCGGGTTCGAGTCTCGGCGCTGGTGGCGATTTTCTCTGTTGGGTATAGGAGAAATAATTCTAAGCACAATACCCCACTCTACCCAGGTGTCTGAAATGAGAACCGGTCTTTGACTGGGGGAAAGCGTCATGGCGTCCTGGTGTTAGTTATAAGGCATTTGAAAAACCAATGTAAAAGGTGATATGTATCATGCTTCAATTGGAAATAAAGCATCCGTAGATGCCGATGTTTGTTTTTTGTTTGTTTAAGTCATTAATTTGAGTAATTCTTGAGAGGGCTACCATTTCATGCAGCTAGTGAAACTCGGTAAACTTTTAGAGTATAAAAGTGCGTTTAAAGTACATGTTTTCAACAAAGACTTGTTTTTGCGTTTAATATTATTTAAAAGTGAAAATACTCTTTCGGCACAGGCTGAGGAATGACGCAACGCAAGTAGGCTCATCATTAACTTTGATAATATGGGCTATCAAAGTCCATCACCGGACTTTTTTTAAAACAGTGTACTAAAACTTTCCAGGTTCTTTGTTAGTTATATAGTTCGTGTCCTCCAAGGTGAGCTCTAGCCACTCGGTATTCAATTTTCGCACTCTTCTTCAGAAATGATGTTGGGAAATTTAAGGCGAGAATAATGGTGGAGCCAGGTTTTCCCACATTAACATTGGCGGGGTCCATAGCATAGTCCATATCACCAAACAATTATTTCAACTCTTTAGCCATATTATTCGACAGAAAATGGCTAAACATTTCTTTCATTAAACGAACATAGGAATTCAAGATGTTCGCTCGAAATTGCTTCAGGTCCTTGTCAGAAAATTTTCCAGGATTCTAGTAATAAACAGCTTCTACTTTGGCCCCATAGTAAATTTCCTTAATTTGAAAGGAAGAATCATTAACAGTAACTGCTGCTAGATCCTTGTTTTTAATTATTTCTCGTATCACAAAGATGTTAAGGATAGTTTTTACAGGAAAATTAATTCAACTCTTCAGTTTGTGCAGTCGAAAGGTCTCGGTTTTAAAATCTAGGTGTATCTTACTGACATTGGGTAATATGAAGACCAAGAACGAATAGTACATCTTACTTTGTGCGTTGCGCAATTGTTCTAATATTGCTGCAGCAGACTTGACATTATCTTCTAATGCTGCTGATGTGAAGAATGAAGTGAGAGCTGCCCACTGATCCAGAATTCTCGTTACGATTTGCTCAGGAGACAGCCGTCAAGTGCAACTTAGATGCAAGATTTTCACTGCATATTGACACTGACCTTATGTATACCGTGACGCTGACTAACGGTTACCGGCGGACATTGCCAAACTCGACCATGCGAGTTATGAACGAGACAAGGCGCGGTTGGAACGACTCTTCACGAGTGTCAACGAAAACGGTACACTCTTTAAAGAATTATTAGCTGAAATGTTGAATAGTAACAAAATTTATCGAATTTTGTCTAAGTCGTAACAAAAGTAACAACATTGAGATCTGATAGGAGAAAGTAACACTTTTGTTACGAACGTAACACTTCTGGCAACCCTGGGCAGCACTGGCCGCACCAAAACTGCCAGGATCAGCAGCAGCCCAGCACAACCACCTTCCACAGTCAGACTCGACAGCCATAGCTGGTTTACCCCGACCGCTTCATTGAGTGCAGCCCCTCCCCCCGCACAGGACAGCTCAACCCCCATCACACGCGGGCAAGCTCCCAGTACAGCGTCAAAAATAAAATTACCTTCTTATGCACTGCCCCCACTCACTTCTGTCCGCAGTCATCGCTCTCGCCACATCCACAGGCAGACCCCTTTCATACAAAGCACGCTTCACCCCATCCATCCAACACATCCGTGGTCTA
>JACJUY010010743.1:5140-27994 GCA_014220935.1 Platorchestia sp. MABIK
CGTCGTTTAAGTTGAGGTTTCCACAACATGACGTTTAAGTTGAGGTCCACACAAGATGACGTCGTTTAAGTTGAGGTTCCCACAACATGACGTTTAAGTTGAGGTCCACACAAGATGACGTTGTTTAAGTTGAGGTTCCCACAACATGACGTTTAAGTTGAGGTCCACACAAGATGACGTCGTTCAAGTTGAGGTTCCCACAACATGACGTTTAAGTTGAGGTCCACACAAGATGACGTCGTTTAAGTTGAGGTTCCCACAACATGACGTTTAAGTAGAGGTCCACACAAGATGACGTCGTTTAAGTTGAGGTTTCCACAACATGACGTTTAAGTTGAGGTCCACACAAGATGACGTCGTTTAAGTTGAGGTTCCCACAACATGACGTTTAAGTTGAGGTCCACACAAGATGACGTCGTTTAAGTTGAGGTTCCGACAACATGACGTTGTATAAGTTGAGGTTCCCACAAGAAGTGTAACAACTCTGGGATTGACTACACGAAGCATCGCTGTGTGTATCAAACGTTAGCCTGGCTTGCAGCGAGTGTTTGGAGAGCGCTGCCTCCATTGATTGTCCGCTTCCGCATTGAGCGAGGCCAACTTGTGTCTATGTCAAGCTGCTATACCTAATGGAATTCTTTTTCAATCGAGGTCTGCAGGTGCAAGTTACGATGGAAGTCTTTGCATCACGCTCTCGAATAAGATGATCTATAAAACGGGTGTCTTCTTTCGCATGTCCAGACACCTCTACAAATGTACAAAACTTTTTTAACATGCGATAAATGGGAAGACCTGCCATTGTTATGAACTTTGTGGTGTAGTTAGCTTTGTGTGTGTTAAGCCTAAGTTTCGAGTGAAGTACTGCGTATGCTCAGACCAATCAAGACCACGGCATTCAAATTTCTCCGTATCGCCAATTTAACTACATGTCTGACATGCGCGATGTTTGAATGCTTTTTATATACATGTCTAGACTAGAGCACTTGCAGTTCAAATATACCTTTTGAAATCTAGTGCACACACGATCGCTTTTTTTTAAATTTATAAACGCGACTCCCGATGTGTCTAACTTGTTTTGTGAAACAGAAGCAAACCTCACGCTCAAGTGGGGCCCAATTTTTAAGTTACAGAGCGTCATCATCGTCATCGTAATACGAGATAGTGTTGAGGTCGTTAAATGCGAATGTGCCATTAGGAATGATTACATACAGGAATTTCCTGGAATGAAGTATATAAGGATAATTTTTTATGCTAATTTTGAAAAAAATTTGTTTTCTTTGGTCAACAAAACTGTATATTTTCCATAGTTTCAGTTGTCTTCATCCCAATGTTTAACCGATTGAAAAATGACGTTAAGCAAGTTTTACTCGCTAAATTTACGCCCGTTTTTACGCTGTTGTGACATGCGAGTATACAAGTGTGTACCTTATTTTTGAAACCACGATTGCCGATGAATGCCTAAATTAATTTTGATAGATAGAACAGATTGTTAGATAGATTGTTTGATAGATAGAACAGACAAATGTAACTGCATTGTGAGATAGTGATGAAATGCTCATCATGCAGTCCACTCCAGTCAACCAATTGCTACGTTTTGCTATTACATTAACTTCACAGAATGAAATCTGGTCGCTGGGATTTATCCTTCTTAGGCAACGAAAAGAGTGTTCTCACCCATGCTAGTAGCTGCCATTTTCGTAGTTTGATGAAGCAAAAGTTGCTAGGTAATACTTATTATAATAATATGGCATTCTGAAAGCTATTCAAGTATTATTAGTAGCTTTGATATTCATTACCTTAGAGCTTGGATTTATCTGGACTAGGCCATCTTTGAAGGAGTAATAGCGTTGATTACCACTTGTAGAGGGCCCAAGATTTACTTGCACTTAGGCCGCCTTCAAAGGAAGACTTCAAAGGAAGACTTCATAAGTTCATTGACTGTAAATCTAGTTCCAGCAGGCAATGAAAGTTGTGCTAATGATTAAGTGTTGTCATTGCCGTCGTTTTTCCTATGTATTCTCGACAAAATACTTCATGTTGGCTTCTTTTCAACATGATGTTTCTACAGGCACTTCCAGCTCAGTGGTTTTTTATTCTTCATGAATAATATCTGAGTTAAATAATGAGAGCAATAATGCGAGGTAAAAAGACTCAATAAATCACGTAAATGAACGTTTTCAACATGAGTCATCTCTCGTATTAACTCGCTTCCATGGCGGCAGAAGCGACTCACCGTGATGGTAAAAACTGCTCTGTGAGCGCTCAAGCACTCACTAGGCGTCTGTGCATGTAGAGATTAAATTGAAGAATGAGTTTTTTGCTGCCGATGACCGAGTGTTTCATGAGAAAAATGCCAGACTTTCTCTGTTCCATTCCAGGATGTAGAACTACGGTATAAAACTAAATAGGAGAAAGAGTTTTCTGTTGCTTTTGACAGAGTACTTCGTGAGAAAAATGCTGGTATTTGTTATTTTGATTCCAGGATACAGCAAACTAACTAGAATCGCAGTCAGTTCTTAAGATAGAGTCATCATTTTATTTGGACTTCAGCTAATACAGATAAAAATTAATCTCCCAGTTATTCATTTAACACGAATTTTAACATAACAAAAATTTACTCTATTTAAACTAAAAGAGACCTACTCAGCTCTCAGTTTTAGATCTCACACATTCTCCTGCGAGTGACTTTTATATTTATAGGTTGATACTAGCATATGTTGGTGAATGACTTAACGATTGTGGAACTCGTTCATGCACTGTACTTTGCATTTTTTTCATCTCTGCAAAAACATGCTATTTAATTAATCTATTTCTGTAAATTAACTTGCTCAATTATGGCATCTGTAATGAATCATGGCGCTCTGAATGTATATGTACTTCTGGGTTCGTGAATGTATGTATGGGTTTACTGTGTTAAAGAAAGATGTTTATTTTCAATGTACATTCAGAATTTTAATTTTATAAATGAAATGAATTTTCATGTTTACTGTGTTAAAGAAAATGCTTCTTTTAAAAATCCATTTAGAATTTTTTTTATACATTATATGAATTTTCACATTTACTGAAGTAAAGAAAATGTTTATTTTGAATACGCATTCAGAACTTTTGTTTTACACTTGATATGAATTTTCACATTTACTGAAGTAAAGAAAATGTTTATTTTGAATACGCATTCAGAACTTTTGTTTTACACTTGATATGAATTTTCGTGTTTCTCAGATCCCTCACGATTGTAACGCTGACCTGTCGCCTTCTTTGTATGTTCCTAATTAAGTGAACATTGCTCTAATACGGAATTAACATGAAAATCATATACCACGAGTATCAGTTAAAGTCACTGAAAACGTATTGAAGTTAGGTTACGTTAGTTATAAAGTTAAATGGGGTATATTTGTTGTTTTCTCCGTGTTATTCTCATCTCTTTCTCGCTGCTGTGGACGATTGGACGTTTCTTGATATCTCTTAGCCTTTGCCAGAATATGAGAGAGATTTTAACGCTGATTTAATCTTTTGAAAAATAGTTCAAGGCCTCTGTCTGTGACCTGTAATAACTAATTTAAATTGACGCAGAATTGATTTAGTTAGTTGCCAATACCTAAAAATGCGAAATTTCATTGCCCATTGAAAAAACAGAAACAATAGTTTATGTTAGAAAAAGACTGATGTTAGAAACGACTAACACAAAAAGAATTGTTTGTGTTAGAAAAAACTGATGTTAGAAAAGACTAACATAAAAAAAATTTTAAACTAGAAAAGGACTGATGCTAGAAAAGACTAACATAAAAACAATAGTTTATGCTAGATGCCTTTAGTTAAAATATAAGGCGGTAAACGCCGACTCGTTGTCAAGGTGCACGTGTCTCCTGGACACCAGCTCAATACTTCGAACTTAATAATTTATTAAAACCGAAAATGCTTCTCTCTTTAATTTGGCTTCATGAAACCTAATTTTAGGTCCAGTCCCATTCGTTCAGAAGAGATATACTGGAGAATTGAGTTAACATTTCATGATTGAATAATTGAGCAGGCAACGAATGAGTCACGTCGGTCTGCTTCTCATGCGAGCTCATTTCAGCCAATGCATTGAGCTCGAATTTGTACTGGGCTATTTGCTGAACTTCTTTTTCTCAAGTTATCAACGTTTCTGGACTTCCTCCTCGTTTTTTTTATGCCTCGCTGGACCGAATAATTGTGTTCGAATTTGTGCCACAATACCACACTCCACGCAGGTGTCGGAAATGGGTACCGGCTTGACCGGTGGTAACTCTCATTGCGTCCTGGTGTTAGTTATAAGGCATTTGAAAAACCAATGTACGAGATGATCTCTATCAGGCTTGATTGATTGGAAAATGGAGCGCTCTTAAAAAATTAAGCATCGAAACATGATCAATCTTGTATGCCCCTAGGTTGAGTAAATTAGGTTAAACATAACTGTACACTTTAAAAATAGCTTTTGATGATAGGATGCCCTAGAAGTCGCTGAACTTCTTCGGGCCCACAAGTAGCTATACTCAAATATGTTCATTGTACATAAGAGACAATCTATTGCTGTATTACTTGTGGTACATAAATTGTTTAAATTGTTTAAATTATTTGAATTATGTTAAATAAAGCATCCTTTATTCGTTTCCCACACCAGCCTGCGACCGGAGCTCGACCGTGCGACAGCCGCAGCCGAGCGATCCTGCGTAGGCCAAGGAGTCGGAGACGCTGCGAACGATCAGGTGTGTTGTGCTTTTGGGCTACTGAAGGCCTTTATTGTAGGCCTTATTTCGTTTGTAGGCCTTTATTGTGAGCCGTGTTTGCAAGGGGGCCTTTATGGTAGGCCGTATTTCATTTGTGGGCCTTTATTGTAAGCCGTGTTTGTAAGGGGGCCTTTATTGTAGGCCTTTGTGCAATACAGCAACCTGCAGTGTATGCTATTGTGGGTATTTGTGCTATACATTATGGTAGGCCTTTAGGCTATACTTCAACCTGTAGTGCATGGTATTGTGGCCAATTACGTAATACTTCATTCTCTCATAATGACTCAGAAAAGAATACCATTGTAAACTGTTTTTTGGCAACATTTGTTTCGAATACTCTTGTGATGAGCAATCAGGAACTATGTATCAATGTGTTTTTTTCGACAAAAAGTAAGAAGATTACGACGAGAAATGGGATAGTCTCCGCTATCAAGGCCAACAGGTAAGTCTGCAGTGCTTTGCCTTGTTTCTTGGTGGCCGTCTGTGTAGTCATTTTGTGTTCCCGGAACTTGCCGTGTAGTCAGTGTTTTCTTTTGATAATTACGCGAACAATTTTCTAGCTTCTTAATTATTACACCATGCGGCTTACAAATTTTTTTTGCGCACTTACACACTAACTGTGAGGCATACCCCCAATAAAGAATGTGGCTGGCGTGGCGAAATTTCCATGTATATATTCCATGTCGCTAAGAATGCAGCAAATCGAATACTGCTATCATTGTTGCTTTGTTGTTAATTTTCACGAGCAATCGAGACAGTAAGACACAGTAACCTGATATATGCACCTGTATCCTGATATCCCAGCGTAGGTTTTACAGCTGTCATGAGGAGCAACCAACGTTTACGCGATTGGCGAACGAAAGTAATACAACTCATCCTCACCAGAGAATCGACTAAAGATGGTGAATTTGATAACATATCTGCTCTACAGTGATGGGATTTAGCAGAGCCACGTTAAGAAATTTAACCATATATCTGCTGTACAATGATGGGATTTAGCAGAGCTACGATGGTGAATTTAATCCTATATCTGCTCTACAATGATGGGATTTAGCAAAGCAAGGGCCTGCAGTATGACGCGTGCGAGAGGACACTTACTCTCTTGTGTTTTTTTTTGTTTCCAGCTGAGAAATTAATGACCGGTATTCTCAAGGTGTCTCAGAAAAGAAAAGCAGAAAATCGCTTGACATACCTTAAATATCAGGGATATGCTTTAGCTTCCCTAAACGTCAGACATTCCCTAAATATCAGGGATATTCCCTAAACATCAGACATTCCCTAAATATCAGGGATATTCCCTAAACATCAGACATTCCCTAAATATCAGGGATATTCCCTAAACATCAGACATTCCCTAAACATCAGACATTCCCTAAATATCAGGGATATTCCCTAAACATCAGACATTCCCTAAACATCAGACATTCCCTAAATATCAGGGATATTCCCTAAATATCAGGCATTACCTAAATATCAAGGGTGTTACTCAGCTTCTGTCATTATTTTATCGCCTTATAACTTTATAGAAGACTTGAACTGTTTGCTGCAGATCTTCAGTTGCAGTGTTAATTATTTTTTGTTCTTCTAAAGATTATATTTACTCTGTGTTGTTTCAGTTTTCCTTGACGGCTGCTATTAAACGATTATCCCTTAATAAACGCTCTAAAGGCACTCGTGAGTTGGCAGAGCGGATCAGTAATGGGTGAATTTTATAAGGAGACTTTAAATTAAACCGAAAATTTGGAAACGCAAAACAAAAAAGCTTCGAACTAATGTGAAATATCGAATTTAACAGAATTCGAAATAGACCACTTGACCTTTTTATTCATAAACAATAAACAATTGCTTAACTCTTAAGTTCATAAATTCGAACATTTAAGTTCATTTTAAACAATTTCAAAAATTTAATTTTTTAAAATTGTTTTAAACACAAAAACGTGTTTTATCGTAGAACGTAGATATCAAAATGACTAGTAATTTAACATTCGCTTTAATATTCACCCGAAATATTACGAGCGTTCTCTAAATTGCCGCCAGAATTAGATGCCTACTTCATTCTCATCCTGATACTGAGCGGCAATCAAGAAGTTTACTGAAAATTTATTCCACTGAACTTTTCATTAGAATCAAACAACAAAGTGCATCAAGTCAATTGTGCATCAGTATAGGACAATAGCTTGCAAGAAGTTTAGAGAGACTACATCGATGGCGATGTAACTATGAATAACTCACTGTACACACATATGTTTGAGTGGCAAACGATACATTTAGTTTGCATTAACACTTTGACTGAGACGTGCGCCACCGGTGGTACACGGAGGTAATTTTCATAATGCTGCTGACCGACTAGTAGTCGCAAACTCAATTTTCATAAATATTTAATCAAAGCTAAATGAAGGCACGATCCAGTTCATGCTTGACATTTTCCAAATAGCTTGCTACAATTGACTTTAAAATGAGTTTGGTGTTGAACTTAATATGTAGTTGCCGCAGTCAAAGTGTTAAAGGGAACCTATCCTTTGCCGGTGAGCGAGGAGCTGTGTGTATCTTAGCATTAGCCACGGCAGCAACCTCTTCAGTAACACGGACGAGTGGTCGCCTGATCAGCCTAATGTACCTCACTTCTGTGAGCCGCTGCCGGCCTAATTTTAGCTTCTTAAAATGGAATGCATTAAAGGTGGGCAAGATAGAAACTCCGTAGCCAGGATTCAGATGAGGTTTAAGTACAGTTCAAAAGGAAGTCTGCAGCTATGGGATACAGTTTAGCTTCATTTTCAGCTTTAATAAAACTCCATAGGTAGATGAGCTCTATATACAGATGTAAAGAAACTACAGCTATGAGATACAGTTTAGCTTCATTTTCAGCTTTAATAAAACTCCATAGGTAGATGAGCTCTATATACAGATGTAAAGAAACTACAGCTATGGGATACAGTTTAGCTCCATTTTCAGCTTTAATAAAACTCCATAGGTAGATGAGCTCTATATACAGATGTAAAGAAACTACAGCTATGGAATACAGTTTAACTCCATATTCAGCTGTAAAGAACTCCGTAGGTAGGATACAGATGAGCTCTGCACTACGAAGACTAAATAATCACTGCAACTTTGAGGAGTGAAATCATTGAACGGATCAAAGTTCGTAAATCCTCATGCGTGTTTACACAACAACTGCAGGCGCAGTAGCGCAACATTGTCGCTTTTTACTTGGCATGTGAGGAACATCTGCTAATCTGCGGTGTCTCGTGAGCGTCATTTGACCTACAGAGCGTTCTGCGTCTGGCGCATAGCTCCATTTGTTGTGCCCTGCTTACTGAGGTGGGCTGGGTGTACCAAGGTGGGCTGGGGTGTTCTTGGTAGACTATAGATGTGCCAGGGTGTACTGGGTGTGCTGGGTAGACTAGGCGTACTGGGGTGGGCTGGGTGGGTTAAGGTGTGCTAGGGTGAGCTGGGGTACGGGGTTGTGCTGGGTAGATTAGATGTGTTAGGGTGAGCTGGGTGTGCTGAGTAGACTAGGTGTGCTGGGTGTGTTGGGTAAACTAGGGGTGCGGGGTGCGCATGACGGGCTGCTCAATGCACGCAGGGATAATTCTGCTTGTCGTTTCGGTCAAGAGAACAGAAGGATATGACTAAATATAAGAGAAACTTTGATAAACAAATAGCATCCTATTGATGAGAGTGTTATTTTCTCGGTTTTCAAACTGAAGGGCTTACAACGGTTTTACTGTATGCCATGGTCTCCCACTAACACCTTCACCACGCCTAAAAAACCTAGTTTTGCATGAATTTTGAGCCCACCTCGGTTCAGTAGCACCTTGAACATGAAGCGATCGAAAATGATGCTATTTTGCGCCCACATTTTTTTACTTGTAAATTTCATAATCCAATGGCAACCCGAATTTATTTATTATTATTAAAGTTGACCATATTGTGTGGGAAATATTAATCTCCAGAGGTCAGCGTGAACTGAAAAATAGCAGCGAACCATTAAGGTCGCCATTAGAAGTAAATCTTATCGTAAATTCACTCCAGAGAGATGATTACATTTTCATTGATTTACTATTGCATTCAATCCAGTCTATCCCTGAGTGTGCCGACATCACATCACTCCAGCATATGCTGATGAAAGTTAGTCATCGTTTCTCAACTATGTAATTTTGAGCTTTCATGACTCCGGCTATGAATGACTGGAAATAACTAAGACTAGTGTTTAACAGCATGCGTGGGCTTAGGTTGCCATCAGATGATGTATTATAGCTCGAGGATCAACTCTAATATTATCAGAGTCAGAGTCGATCCTCTCACGCAGCTTCCGTCCTGCTAATATTAGAGTCGATCCTCTCAAACTGCTCTAGTCCTGTGTAAAAATTCCTGGTCTCCTCTTACGGAATTTGGGAACCACCATGCTAAGCAAGTGGCAAGACTTTTGGTCAGCTCAACTCTCGATCTCAGCCACGAATATGTACCTGTATTTCACTGCACTCACCAACAACAACTTAAGATTTTATGAGACCCCGACAAGTATTACAATACACCGGGGCTAAAATCACACGACTGCATATATCCCTTCTGTGATTGATCATAGGTCCGTTGCAGAACTGAGCCTTGTCATAACTACCGAGTCGTGATCACCACAGACTTCAATATTGGAAATGGCATCGAGTGAGAAAACTCTCGATTACCTATCCAGGTACACACGAACTGCGTGTCTAGGCAAATCTGTGTTTAACAAATATTTTCAACAGTTTGCGTGTGGTTTAGCAGTTGACAGATGAGCTAAATGAAGAAGTAAATTGCGATGAATCGAGTTTTTTTGCTGTTTTTTTTTACTTTTAAAGGCAGCCAAAAAACTCTTATACATCCAATAGCATCGATCCTGCAGAGAATCGCGTAAAGTAGAAGTCATTGTTTAGGTTCAGTAAGTTCCATGTCACACAGTAAAATTTGTCCGCCATACCCAGTCATTCATAACAGGACCACAACAGGGGGCTTCTGCAGCGTGAAGTCTAACCCAGGTGCAGTTTGAGATGTGCAAATAAAGTGTTTATCGCTAAATTAAATGTATGGAAATCATAAATATCCAATTGTAACCTAACCTAACGTAACATCACGCTATAGTCTTAGCTAGAGGTAGATCTCATGCTACAGTGGGGCAGACCTCACGCTATAGCAGCACCCACAACAGTCTAGGGATGTTTAAAAAGATAGTTGGTTCATGAAAGATAGTTCATGTTGGTTGAGATAACAACATGAAACGACACGTCCAGATGGCATTTTATCGATGATGAGTATCTTCTCTGCAGGAACAATTCCCCAACACGCAACGTTCTTGTTATGCAAAATTTTAATGACGAGGCTAACTCTGCCGTAGAGCTCCAGGACTGGCCTTCACCTCATTATAAATGAGCAGTTACCAATGCATATTGCAGGGATTGGTTCGAAGTTGATTATCTCCTTCTCTGTCTCAAGCACCGCCGACAAAGCTTGTTAGGAGAAAGGTTGACGAGTTCTTCGCGTGAGCTAAAAGAGGTGCATGGCAATGTTGTGTCAAGGCCACTGTAGACAGGGAGAGCAATGCATTGTTAAACTTTCATTTTCCTAATTTATTAGGTGAGTTTTCGATTCTGTAGTTCCTCTCTGAATATTTACATGGCTGTAAGACCTCTCTGAATATTTACATGGCTGTAAGACCTCTCTGAATATTTACATGGCTGTAAGACCTCTATGAATATTTATTTGGCTGTAAGACCTCTCTGAACTTGCGTAGGCGGGCGATTTAATTCCTCGTTGAAAATTTGTTCACGTAAGTTTTAAGGTTGGATTTGATTTTAATTTACTGCAGGTGTATAAGACCTGCGCGACCGAGTTTCCTCAATTTTCAGCATGTTTAAAAGAAACGATATCTCAATATCCTATTTCAACTTTGAAAAAAGCACACGATGGGAAAAAGTTATAGGGAAAAACGGTATACAAACAACTACCTGACGTCCCAATGACATCACACGTGACCTCAGCTCTTCAAAAACCTGCTATTATACACAGTAATTGATCGCTTCAGGGTAGTTCCTTTCACCTCATCTCGAGTCACTCTGGAAAAATTACAAGCCAATGAATTTTAGGCCCTCAATTCTCGTTTCCTTGAATTCCTGACTTGTTCAATTTTTGATATACGTCATACATACGTATTGTTCAACTTGTTTGATCTAATATTTCGTTTCAACACCATTAGCTGTTTTTTTCTTTAAATTGAACTTTCCCTTTTATTATTGGTGTTTCACCAATGTTTAGTTCGGGAGATACAATCATTGTTGAAACTAAAGTTAGACATGTTAATACTTGATCCTATCACTCTGAGTCATTAGTCTCCATATACTAGAGACACATTCGAGAACCCATCTGAAAAAACACTGAGTGATCATTGCATCAAAATACTAAACGCACTTTTTTTAAATTTATTTTTTATCTTTTTTTTTTTTATCTGATCCTAACTCAGTTTGACGTGTACATTGCATTCAAAAGCCAATTATTGTATTTCTTTTCCTTCTTTTTACTAATGATCAGACAAAAATATTTTCAGCTCATTAAGAAATTTCTTATGGACATCCAGTCCATTTTAAGAAATTTTTAAAATCTAATGTATTGTAATACATTTCACGTCTCAATTTATTTTTGGAAATGAACGGTTATTTCTTTCTTTTACTTTCTTTCCTACACTTGAATCAAGAATTCAAATGATCGATTCGAATTTTTCGAGTGAAATGTCAGGGTGGAATGCGATGCCTTCACTAAGTGCGAGCTGTGATCACGGTAGGCTGTGGTTACTTCCCTAATGCGCGGCCACCGCAGCCAGTGGTCAGCGAGCTCGCCTCTCCAGCAGAAAGTTATGTGTTTGAGCCACGCAGAGCGAGCCCGTTGTTCATTCTCAGTAGGAATAAGAAGCTAATTAACTGCAATTCATAACTTATCTTGTCCGTTCGTCAGCTATTTGAGACTGAAAAAAACCAGGTGTTTGAAATGGGTACAGGCTTAGCCAGGGTTATTTTATCCGTTCGTCGGCTACACGGGATTGAAGGAAACAATGTATAACTAGCATGTGCCTACTTGAAAGGTACGAAACATTAGTTTTCTTAGCCTGTGCGCAGTATTCCTTGGTACATTTCTTATTTTTGCTGCTCTGTTTTCGTTCTGTTCTAAGACGTGAGGGCAAAGCATAACTTCCTGATCAAATGACTCTGCCCATGATATGTTATTTCTTTTTCACCTTATTTCATAAAGGTTTATGAGAATTTTAGAGTAGTGAATTTGCTGCTTATTCTCGCTCATGTAAATAAAGTTTTAAACACGCCAAGAAACCTGCGTTAACTGGGAATTGATCTGCCGTGAGTGATGCATGCCTGCAACTATAATTAGCATAATTGGATCTAATACGGAGTGGCTGCTCTCGTTGATGAATGCAAACAGAGGCCATGACCCGAACAAGCTCCTGTTCTCAATTGAAACAATTTAAACAAACAATTTATTTACCACAGGTGATACAGAGGTAGAATGTTTTTTAAGGCTAATACAATGGTCAATGGTCAAATTCCAGTTAGTACACCTGGAATGAGGGATGTTCTATGTGACGCATGCAGATTTAGGTACAGCAAGTTCTCAATTCCAGTTAGTATACCTGAAATAAGGATGAGGAATCTCAAGTAGAAATTTTGATTGCTTGAATAATGTAAACTACGAAACACATGAAGATTTGCGGATCGTAAGTAAAAATTATTATTGCTTTAATATAGACTCTTCATAGGATTTACGACAGACCATTCATTTTTTAATATTAACTGTTCCATTAATGAAAGGTTAACTGCGTCCCTGAAGTGGAATAAATGATCTTTGCATAAATCTAATGTTCGCTGTCAAAAACAATAATTTAAAACTTTACACTTGGCCGTGCTGTGTGTTGCTCTGGCACGCCATTTTAGTAAAAGCTGTAGATGGAAGTTGGAGTCTTCTCATCTGAAATTCCAAAGAATGGAAAAGAGTACGAAGGCGACATTACAACCTCAAGGCACACTGTATGGCTTGTAAGAGGTCAGTCTTTCTTTCAACACTTACCAATGTTACAGTTGAACAGTTTCGTTTCGAATGGTGTTGGCAATTTTATAAAAAGCCCCTGGCATGGCAATCGGAAGCTAGTGGCGAAGCTTCCCACAGTCTAACTTTTAAGCCACCTGCATGCATGATTTTCGTCGCCTCCGCGATTTAATCGCTTAAATCGCTTAGGCGGCGAAAAACGTGCATGCAGGCGGTGAAAAAGTTCGACTGAGTTAATGCAATGAAAGTAAAAATCCATAAGTCAGGCTCTGTCAGAAATTGTACATCGACACATGTCCATTTGGAAACGTCTGCTGGTGACACGGAACGATCCGGTAATCTTCGCTCTAACCCTGGCGTTCTATTATTTTGATCAACAGTTTTCCAGGCAGCGTGAAGAACGCTTGCTGGGTTGAAGAACGCTAGTCGTAACGCTTGCTGGTTTGAAGAACGCTAGTCGTAACGCTTGCTGGTTTGAATAACGCTAGTTGTAACGCTTGCTGGTTTGAAGAACGCTAGTTGTAACGCTTGCTGGTTTGAATAACGCTAGTTGTAACGCTTGCTGGTTTGAAGAACGCTAGTTGTAACGCTTGCTGGTTTGAATAACGCTAGTCGTTTCAAAGCTATTCTTGAATTTGCTGAGTGTGTTTTCTGCTTACTGGAATAACAAATGCCAGTGCCAGAGTAGACATAATGATGGTCGATGTGATCAATGCAAGCTTTGTCTTTGTTCGAATGCTTCTATCGATGCCTCAAGTAAACAAGTTTGCGCCCGCTACATTTCACGAAGTGACGCACAAATTTACGTGGTCGTTTTTTCAGTCTCCGATTGAGACTGAACATGATGTGGCTGAGCTGCGAAGTTGTAAAAAGGAGAAAGTAAATATAATGCTTGGGGGCATTATCATAGTGACTTACATCACCGTCGAGCCAAGTACACCTTTTTCAGCTAAGTAAGCACAACTCAAGTAAGCAACTCACAAAACTCTAGTAAGCTGTTTGTGGAGGCAAAATATTTTTCTTCATAGCCTAAAAATTGTTCCGAGTTGACCAGGCTACATGTTTTTACAATATCCGCGTTCATTCACCAATGAGTAATTTATTTAACAACAGGATATACTACCTTCATAACTCAGAACCTAGCCTCAGTAGTACGTTTAGGCAGAAATTTAGGAAGAGTGAAGTTTCTTTTTTGTTATTGTGTCTCGAACAGTAGTAATCAATGAAAAGCTGTACAAAGGCGACATTTCAGAAGCCGTGTTGCTGCCACCGTTCAGTCAATCGGAGACTGAATGTATCGATCTACAATTTCGGGCAATCGGAGGCAATCGAAGACTGAACCGTTCAGTCAATCTCACGGAGATCCCACTTGGTCACTCATATAGTCAATGAAAAGCTGTGCACAGAAACCTTTCAGAAGTCACGATCATGCACAGAAGACCTTTCAGAAGTCACGATCATGTACAGAAGACCTTTCAGAAGTCACGATCATGCACAGAAGACCTTTCAGAAGTCACGATCATGTACAGAAGACCTTTCAGAAGTCACGATCATGTACAGAAGACCTTTCAGAAGTCACGATCATACCATCGTTCAGCCAATTTATCAGAGATCACACTTGGTGACAGTAATAATCAATGAAAAGCTGTACGCAGAAGACATTTCAGAAGTACCGCTTATGCCATCATTCAGTCAATTAGCAGAGATCACCTACGGTCTCTTCAACAGGAACGATAAACCAGCCGCACCTCGTGATCACTGCAATTGCGTGGAGACGATGATCATGCCATCGATCATATAGCAAAGAAAAATGACTTCTTTGATTATATGATCTGAATATGCCTATTTATTTTTTGGGTGGCTGTTTTTGAGAGTGTAGCTTGTTCTTCTGCTACGTGCATTATTCAAGTTCAGAGGGCATGTTGGATGTGAGGCGGAATACATACACGATGAAATTAAGGGTACAGCGATGTGAGGTTCATCCGAAAAGTTAAGGTCTAGAGCGCTTTGATGTGTAATTTCTATGCAGTGGTTTTAAGTCAACATTAACTCAGGAATTGAATGGGACTATTTAAGCAGTGAGCTAAGGGGAAAATATCTGTGGCACTGTTTTTTTGATTAGTGATTTTCAAGCCATAGCGTGTGTGTAGTCTAGCGTAGGGTAAAGAGGAGTATTCACATTAGACAATATTATCACCGCATGAGCTCATGAGATTATATAAAGCTAATGAGATCATCTAGCTAATACGCATGAACTGATAAGATCAATATAATCAACAAATGTTCTCCACAATATCTTTGGTTTGTGATTTCCTACAGCAGTGGCGTGAACTCAACGAGTGTCGTCTGTCATTGTTTGAAGTAAGCCGCGGCACCATCGATCACGAGCAGATAGTGAAGGCAGACACAGGCTGTGTCACGTAACGACGACAGCAAGCAGGGCATACTGGGTACAATTAGCTGCAATTCCTATCTTGCACCAGATGCTTGAAATGAGTACAGCCTTGACCAGTGAGTGGTTACTGTCATTTCGTCCAATCGTCAGTAATACGGGACTGAAAGAAATCAGGTGTTTGAAATGAGTACAGCCTTGACCAAGGGTTACTGTCATTTCGTCTTGTCCTGACTGCAATTGATTCAAGTAATTACCGGAAGATCCATTTGCTTACTTTAAAGAAGAAGTGTACTCTACTCCAGCCGCCGTTAGCTACTCGGCACGATGACTGTAATGTTCAGAGTTGTTCCGTGTTGAGAGGGAGGTCGATCGTATCGATGCAGGCTGTGTTTTACCTACGCGAGCTTTTAACGCAGGCCCTGCAGAATAATAAGGGCAAGCTCTACCGTAAACATGATGTGCAGTGTTCAGTATCTCATTGCATGGATCAAAGTGTTAGTGTTGTTGTTCCTAACACCATGTAAAGAGAATGATGATAAAATCTCATAGTAATTCGTTATGATTTTCAACGTTAGAATTTTGAAGGTTTCCTGAAATCTCGAAAATCACCCAAGTGCCATATTTGTTAACTAAATTGAATGATTAGTTGAAGCTTAGCGAACGAGATCAATGTTTATGAATCCAAAAGTTGCTTTAAAAAAAAGATCATCAATTTTTCACGATGTTCTTTAAGGCATGTTATCTCTTACAAGCATTTTAGAGCATCAGTTTGGACTCATTCTTCGCTGAATAATTGCAATTGTCCTCGTTCACAAGATGCCGTGCTCACAACCCAACGAGTCAAGTCTGTTGTTAATTGTTCTATAGAAACTTTACTTTAATTTTGAATCTAAAGCAAGGCATTAATTAAGCAATTCCGAAACATTTCAGTCGAAATGTGTTTCTCATTCATCTTTAAAACGCATGACGTCTCAAAGTAAGTAGGGCAATAATTTTTACTCTTCTTAGCTTGTTTTCATGGTTGAAGGCGCTGTTTCTCGCACTTTCAAAAGCTCGTACATACTTTTAGGTCTTTCTTGCGCATTTTCTCTTCGCTCACAAGCAGCACATTGTGGATCTGGACGCCAGTTTTATCGCCCTTCATTGGGTTTTGAGGCTGGTTCTTCGGACATTTATTGGCAAGCATGAAGTCCCTGCCAATAAATGTCCGTCCCTACAGGTCGTAGCGAAGCCCTCACCTTTGCACAATTGCTGCTGTGTCTCGGAAACTGCTTTACTGAGCTTGTGGTCCTCTGATCGGCTCGCATTCAACATTTGAGAACTGTCAGTTTGACGCACGATTTCAGCCATGAGTATTATAGATTGTAGACATCACTATGCAGAGTGCCCCCCAAATAATGCACTCAAACGGAAATTACTCGTATTTTTTATGCTCTTGCTTCAAGTGCCACTCAAGTTTTTTTAGATTTAATTTCCTTAAATTTAAAATTCTTTTCTTTGCTAACTCCTGAGACGTATCTGTGTTAATAAACTAGGACTTCAAAAGGAATTACAGGAGTACTGGGCAGTCAAAGAGTGTGTAAATTTTTCGGAACAAACTTCATAATACTTTGCTGCCGAGTGAGTCGATCGGTTGTGCGTCTAAACGAACATTTCACCCAAGCGATCATCAGGCTGCAATTCCGTAAAAACAATATTTTCTTCCATCACTGTTACTTTAGTTAAAATTGAGTTAGAAAATACAAATCGCACCAAAAGTAATTTATCGTCACTTCGCTACCCAACGATGGCTTGTTATAAAAACTTGACTCATGTTTCCTGTTAAGAACGCATGGAAAAAAAATTGATGAGTGAAACACTGTGAGGCTGGAATATTTTGCGGGTCCTGTAATTTAAATTCCTGTTTATAGCAAATTAGAATGCCGTATGGAAATTTCAAATCAAATAAGATCACATGCAGTGGATTTATATATGAAAAGCCGAATTATGTGTCGAATGAAAGGCTTTTTCAAGTGCAAGCAGCAAGCGTAGCGCATCAAACAGAAGCGTATCTTTTGTCAAAAAATATTCATGCACGTATGGAATTTTTCTGAAGCAGTTTTTTTGAGCAAAGTGCTCAGTGCATTGAGAGGTGCATCATTATTAGCTGTACATAAAAGTGTGCACTTGAAATTGAACTTACTGTCGTTGGCTTTTTTCCGTAGCAAACTTTCCGGTAAATACACTTCCATTCACTCCACTTGTTTTTGGAAACGGTTCTCAATTTAGCCAGTGCGCATCACTGAGGGGGAGCTAGAGACATTCATCTAAATATTGACGTAAAGGACGATCGTGCTTTTGGCATAATTTGGAAGCATTTCGAGACTTTGATCGGCTGGAAACCGCGATTCAATTTCGGTAAGACTCGTTCAGTGAGGATCAGCGTAGCGCCGACGAAACGTAACGCCGTGTTTCCACTGGTTCGTTCGCACGCGTGAAGCACTGCAGGGACTTTGACGCTGTGTAGTTCCAGCCGAGGAATTGAGACAGCAGTTCATGTTTTAAATCTACGAGTGAGCGAGACATGGGCCTCTTGCATAGTCCAGCTACTGTGTTGTGTTGAGCAAAGCCAGGGACGAACACTACGCAGGAGGCCCCGCGTGTTCTCATACGAACGCAGGGGAAGGCGTATTGCCACAACAACACGTCGCGGTTAACGTTATTAACAGCAAACCAACGCACACGAACACTGCGATCAAGATCACTCGAACGTGGGTGACGAACCAAAATAAATACCAAAGCGAGTCTGGGATATCTTCTAATTGCAGTCGGACCCATATCACTGGTACTATTTTTCCACCATAGAGCATTTTTTCTGGAGGTTTGATACCAATCTGGAAGGCCACAGAAGCATTTATTGGGACGCCTAATATTGGGTGATAGTAAATGAAGGATCCATGTTGTCCCCTGTTGGGGTAAAACCCTTCAATCTGA
This sequence comes from Platorchestia sp. MABIK, assembly GCA_014220935.1. Taxonomy (NCBI): domain Eukaryota; kingdom Metazoa; phylum Arthropoda; class Malacostraca; order Amphipoda; family Talitridae; genus Platorchestia; species Platorchestia sp. MABIK. Next base: position 23,336 of record JACJUY010010743.1, read on the forward strand.
TTCTGAGGGACATCATCGTTGTTAGATAGGAAATGTGGAGGTGAAATCCATATTGGGAATCTTTCTAAAGTTCCGCCAAACAACTTGGTATTTCCTAAGACACTTTTAATGGTAGGTTCTAAATCAATCACCATCGGATGCTGACTCGATAAGGAACTTGTACCTGCGCTTTCTGACCTGTAGTTTACTGACAGCCGGTTGTTTTTGTTCCTCATCGCATTCCACTTATCTATAGATGAAGATACATACTTCGTTTTTTTCAGGACCTGAACAGTTTTTGCGTGAGTGAATTTTAAACATTCTAGATTTGAAATCTTGGATATATCTTCAAATTGGAAGCTCACATTTTTTTGCAGGGCTGGTATTGGAACATTGACTATCGTGTGTCTGTCTGGCATCACTGAAAGAAAGACACTTCTTATCGTATCTTCGAACAGTTTCCACTGAAGCACTCTTCCAGGCATGTTTGTTCGCGACCGTCTCTTTCTCGCAGTCCAGAGAGCCTGATTTTGTAGCGAGTCCAAAAACGAAGTACTGATTTTGAACTTCTTAAAGACATCTACGAGGACATTTAAGAGTGCAGTGGGTGTAGTGTCGTGATAGTCTTTCATGTGAAAGCCAAAATGAGGCATGTCATTACTCTGAAGGACCATCTTCATTAAATCATAAACGTGGAATGTGGTCGACAGAGACATGTTGGATTTACCCTGAATAAATTCTACTCTGAAGCCTCGCTCTCTTGAGAAGTCAACCCTAAGGTAAAGAGGACCTAAATCTTTAACTTTGACTTGATCAGCGTTCAAAGAATCTACTAAATCAAAGAAATGAAGCTGAATAGACATCGACAAACCTTCAAGTGTTTCGATGAATTTAGGGTCTTTTTCAGCAACATTGTTCCAGGTTCCACTAAAAGTTAATTCACTTTCCTCAGAATAAAAGTCACTTAAGCGTTTGGATCTCCGCGAGATAAACATACCGTTGTACGTCATGAACTTGTTTCCAAAACTTATGTACTCATCCGCTAAGCTGTTCCAACAGTTTTGAAACACCACATGCACACCGTACTTGAGTCCAAAATCGTAGCTGATGCCAGTCAAGAATAGAATGGAGCCCATAACGAGAAAAAACATTCGAAAAGGAGAAGGTCTGTATTTACACCCTCTCCAGTGCTCCAGCCATGGCCTGACTTGATTCTTAGGAGTGAGCCGTTGCTCACTTTCGGAAGAGGATAAAGCATCATCATCATCATCAGCAGTGTATGGAGTACACCCGTTGATGTTCGTGTGAGTTATATCTACCGCCGGCCGGTATGTTGGCATTTCCAGTCTTCTCAAGGGTATGACTTCTGGAGCCCCACTAGAACCTCCGTTCGTTCTCACTGAAACTGGATTAAAAGTGCTAAAATCTTGGGCATCCATCATGAGTGACATAGGAGGAGACGACAGGCTGACGGGTGTCAGGAGGTTCGGGGAGAGAGGAATAGGAGTTACGTTATTTTTGCTCTCACAGTTCTCCATGTTTTTTTGTCTCTTCCACCACTTTGACTGAGGCATAGTCTTCGTGAGCTCATACGACTGATGAAAGGACTTGCGCTCTCGTAAGAGCGTGAAAATTTTCTTGATATGCGGACTTCTACCATCAGATTCACAGTCTGGAGACCTCCAGTCCTCGGAGTGAGATTTTCTTCTGTGCTTCTTAACATATTCGCACCTCTTCTCGTCGCAGACACACACACACTTTGCAGGAGGTCTTAGAGTCGCAAAGACGTCGATGCTGCAGTGCTCAGCGCTATCGCTGTGGCCTTCAGGGGACGACCACAGGCATGACGACGAAGATTGCTGCATGCGATCGCTCAAAGCGATGGCCAGATCTCTCGAAAAAGTTGAGGTGGCTTCGCTCAAAGTTTCCGTAGCTCGGGAGTGGATGGGGTCGTCGATTGTCCGCGAATGCGATGGTTCGTCCAGAGTTCGCACGGAGCAACTCGAAGTTCCTCCGTCCACGAAGCTACTCGTGCCTCCACTGTTTGCCTTTCCACTGAGGCTTTCCACCACACTTCCTCCATTCTTTTTCGCCTTGTTGAACACTTCAATCAGTTCAGCAACGTAACCTGGTTGCCTTAGCTCTATCTCACCCATTTTCTGTCACTTCACTTTCAATACGAGGCCGTCATTGAGAACCTGAGGGTGTTTCACTTGGAGTATTTAATCCATCATCCATGCCTTCGTCAAAGAAACGTTTTTTAATTCGATGTAAATATATATTTTCTTCATATTAAATTAACATGTAATGCATATGGTTTACTGAGAGAACTTTTGTGAAACTTCACAAAAATATTTTTAAGTAAAACACGGAAATTGGACAACGAATTTTTCAGGAAAGGCACAGTTCCCCCGATAATTATTTCAGGATTTCAACACACGGCAACCAGAAAACTTTTGTCGCTCCGTTCCTCTGAACCAAACATCAAATGTGCAACAGCTGTAGTTTTTACCACTTTCATTAATTATGCAGGTCACCGAGATAATTCAATGTAATTAACAGTATTTGAAAACTGAATATTAACGCTAATGACAAGGAAGTTTCTCTGAAATTAAATATTTAATTCACCATCTCTGTGCTCCTGAACAAGTGAGCCTGTATAGCACAAAGAGATGTACGTAAGTGAGCATTAGAAAACGCAGAAGGATATTTCCCTTCTTAATTAATACACAGAAAAATGATGTATAAATATTACAAAATTTAAGCACCATTACAACTTGGCATTGGTTCATAATGTTTATCTAGTTTATATATTGGTTGTACTATTTTTCGTAAAAGAGTAGTGATTTCGCGATCCATCAGTACACAAAAGCAGTTTAGCTACCATATAATAAAAGGTTTTGCTACCGTAAAAAAGTATTATAATATAATATTATTTCGATTACAAAATCCGAAATGGTAAATGCCACGTCGCAGAACAATCTACTGGTTCCCATGTAGTTCCAAATCATTTTTGAACATAGGTTCAACATTTAAAATCAAAACACCCATTGATTCGAAGAGTTTCAACTCCAAAACTCTGCATGGTTGTGAACCTATAATATCATAAAGCTTTTCTAGTTATAAAAACTTTGGATCGCAACCAAAGCAAGTGAAAAAATCGTTGTTTATAATTTGCTTCTTCAATATGAAGACTACAGGAAGTTCTTCAAAAATGTAATAGCATGAAAAGCTGTAAGTAAATCGTCTCCACTAAGTTATCAAAAGATGATGAACTGCATGAATGTCTTTATTTTGTTTTAGAACCAAATTTTGCGCAAGGTAGCTTCAAGCAACGGCTAGTGTGAGAATCTACAAACTCAACAATTTTCGATGATGTAGTTGGTTTACCTGCTTGGCATCGTCCACATCCTGCTTTCAGTAAGAGCGTAAAACAAAATCGTAGATGCAGCCTGTACTGTGAATACAATAAAATCCGACTAAATAATTTTTAAATAATAATACCCACTGTCTCTTTATGAAGTGCTTCGTAATTTGCATAAAAATAGTGATGCCAACCACCTGATAAGAAAAAAAGGTCTCTCATCTCATAAAAACTTCATTCCTTCAGACCTTGTTTCACTTGATAATGCGTGGTAATATAATCAAGTATTTATTATTACTTATTTATGATAATATTATTATTAATGCTAATATGTGGCAATGCAATTTTATTCATACCTCCATTGATTCAACATGCTTATTTTTAATAAAATACCATTTTTTTCGGAACCCCCATTGACTTGACAACGAAGTTAGACTTCGAATGCAAAGATTGAGTTTCACTAGAGCGTGAGATCGCTAAAATAAACTAGCTAACCACGTATTTCTGGTTGACGTCGTGGGTAAGTTAATGGATTTTACATTGAAAAAAAGATTTTATATTTTAAAATTAAAATTTGAGCAAACATTTTGATTACAATTTTCTGGCACATGTTGTGAGAAATTATTTTAAAACAGTTTAAGCGAATTTGTTGACCACAATATTCTGGCACATATTGTGAGTGTGAAAATGGGTTGGAAAATGGTCTAAGTAATCTTACTGATTACAACTTTCTAGCATATGTCGTGAGTATGAGAATGAACTTTAAAGTTATCAAAGCAAACAAATCGACCACAACTTCCAAGTGCATGTCATGCTCCATAAACTTAAGAACGAGAGCGACTTGGGAGCATCTCATGGCACAAATAAAAGAATATCATCGGTCGAGCTAACCAAGAAATTGCTGACAATAAAAGATCAGTGGCCACTCGAGGGTCAGAGCACGTAACGGCATGTGACGTTGTCACGCGTGAGGCCTCGTTGAACTTTGCAGTACTCTCCCTATATTTCAAAAATACACGCAAGTTACGTTATAACGTCAGTTGTATCATATCATCATTTAGCAATTGCAGAATCGAGAGAGCCGATGCACAACAAAACTGGACAGACAACGTCTGTAAGACGCGATGCAGAGATCCGCACCACGCACTCCCCCCAACAACCGCTACTCTAACACTGACCTCGAAGTGCTGTAGTGACCCCGTCGTTTCCATGAGCACTATGGCATGGACCACGGTATTCTGTATACCGTCACATGGACCGCGGTATTCTGTATACCGTCACATGGACCGCGGTATTCTGTATACCGTCACATGGAC
>JACJUY010010744.1:0-15458 GCA_014220935.1 Platorchestia sp. MABIK
CCAAAATATGGTAATGTGAAGTAAAATGGCTTTTTATTGACCAAGTGTGAATTTTGCTTGCTGTAAAATTCATTATTCAAGAAATTTTTAATTGCTGAATCAATGAGTCGGCAGGGAAAGCCGTTGCATTTAAAAAAATTATTTAAAAAATCAAATTCTTTGTGAAGAGAGGAAAATGATGAACATGTACTATATGCTCTAGAAAGTAAAGTCTTAATGCTATTTATTTTGAATCTGAAAGGGCAAAAACTGAAAAAACTGATCCCAAGCCCTGTGAAAGTAGGTTTACGAAAAACTGAACTATGAAATCTGCCATTGTTGCGAGTAATTAGGGCATCCAGGAATGGAAGACTACCGTTAACTTCAGTTTCCATGGTAAATTTTATGTTAGGATGTTGAGCATTCAAGTAGTCTAAAAAAAGATTGCAATGGGAACTACTCTTAAACAGTAAAAACGTGTCGTCAACGTACCTCCTATAAAATGTAGGCTTAAAATCTAAAGGACAGGAGTCTAACCACCGCTGCTCATGGAAACACATAAAGACATGGGCAAATGTCGGCCCTAATGGAAGGCCCATTCCTAGACCATCAAGTTGCTGATAAAATTTTACTAGAATTTTACTAGATTTTGTGATTTTCTATCGACAGAAGTTGAGAATGACCTAACGGGTCGAAACGTTCTTCTTTTATTATTAGACTGTCTTAATAAGAATGTTAAATTTAAAAGCTACTTTCTTTGCTCTTTTATTCATAATTAGGATTTGCAAGAAGCAAAACATTAGTATTTATCCATTTCTTTTCTTGTTTTATTTTTCTGTAATTCTATAATTGTTTCTCATGTTCTTTTTATTCCCTTTATCTTACTGTTAATCTCTTATTATTTTTCTGAGGTTCTCTTCTTATCGTGTATATATTCATCCACAATTTCTTTATTCTATTATTCAATTCCAGAATAATTCTCCTCTCATTGATTCGTTATTTTCGTGTTATTCTAGTATCCGCATTTGAATATTATTCTTTTTTTCTACATTTCTCTTTATGAGTCCAATTACTTCCCTGAATTTATTCACGAAATAAATTAAGGTTTTCACGAAATTTCCTCACAATCACAAATTACAAAAAATCCGCTGATCAGATTGAGGATATCTAAAGAATTAAACAATTAAGGCCAAATTTTTGCGAAAATTAGCCAATCAGAGCTCAACGTACTCCTAAATAGCCAATTAGCACAACAATAGCCCAATATTTTGCAACCGCGCAAAATTAGAGTCGTCCCAAGTTCGTGTGTTAGCTGAAGCCGGACCGTCACGACGGCTCGTCCCAAGCCCCTCTATCACAGTCTCTAAATATCGACGTTTCAATATTATTCTTAGGTGTTCAAAGTGCACACTAGCTGGGAAGATGAATGATTAATGATATAACTACCACCATTAGGTACTCAATAACCAATAACTTAATTAGAATTAGCAACAACTACACAGAGATTTCAGTACTACGAATGGACGTGAATTGTCTCAAGAACAGTTGAACAAACTATACAGCAAAACACAGACACCTACTATGCAGGTTACACAGCTGTACCACTATTCATGTATTCAATATACTACGAACACACACACACACACACACACACACGGGTAAACACAAACACACACCCGAACGCACACATGAGTTTGTATTTGCATGTGCGTTCGTGTGTAAGTACGTGTGTGGTCACTACTAGTATTTATCGTGCTTTTCCTCAGTTCTTCTCTCGCTTATCACACACCTGTATACGCCAACACCCAACCGTGTGTGCACACACAAGCGTACGTGTACGTACACATACGCAGTGAGTACGCACACATACGCTTGTGCATGTGTATGTGTGTGCGTGTGTACGTACGTAGTGTGTGCTTCCGCCCACCCATACACACGCACATGAGCGCGCACACACACACACAAACACATGTTTTCAATGCACAAAGGAATACTTACACACATACGCACAAACACGTTAACAGGCCAGACTCGGTGAGATAAGATTGTGAGTTAGTTAGAGCTCCTAGAACCACAACAAAGGTGTTCTCAAGAGAGGAAGGACGAAGGTACCATTTAGTATGTAATTAAGGGAACCGGGAATCTATACACAATCTGGGAATCTATGCGCAAGGTGCGTCTCCACACCTAGTGCACAAAAACAGCAAGATAGAAAGAGTCCATCAGTCAAGATAAAAGTTGAAGAGGAAAGCACTGAGAGCTGAAAACAGCACAGCAATGAACCCCAAAAAGATGATCCGTAAAACAACAGCTAACAAAAAAACTCGGGACTTCATGTCTTCCCCCTGAGAGTACTGGGTAGCTTACTGGTCCATTAATTATTTGAGTGATTGATTATAAGAGAGTTTTAGCCTCCCTTTACAGCAACAAATGCGATCCAAAGAGGGAGGATGAAGGCACCATTTAGTATGGGGTTAAGGGAACGCGGAATCTACGCACTCGCAAGGTGCATAAAAACAGTAAACTAAGAAGGAAGTTCATGAAGCAAGATGAAAGTTGAAGAAAAAAGTAGTAGGTGCTGAAAAACAGGACAGCAGTGAACCGAAAAAAGATGGTCCGTAGCAAAACAAATAAAAAATAGTAGTAGTAGTATTAGCATTAATTTGCTAGCGCTTCAGTAGTCGTACTATATCGCGCCGGAAAAAAAAAAAAAACTATTCTGTTCCAACAAATCAAAGGCCAACCTAACCTTAAGCTCGGGACCTCACATAATCCCCCTGGGAGCGCCAATTCCCATAGACAGAGCAGTTGTATCCCCCTGAGGGGTCATTAATGGTGTAGAATTTTCAATTACTTACAAGGGTTGCCACAACAACACCTCACGCAACCATCGCGTCAGCACCAAAATTTCACTTAACCGCCAGAAGTAAATTGGGTTTTCAAATTAGCTCAGTTTTATTTCCAGTATTTAATTTTCACTGAAATGTTTTTCGTGCAAATCGCGTGCAATTGTTTCTCCAGTGTGCGTACACACTAGGCTGTGTGCGTACACACTAGGCTGTGTGCGTACACACTAGGCTGTGTGCGTACACACTAGGCTGTGTGCGTACACACTAGGCTGTGTGCGTACACACTAGGCTGTGTGCGTACACACTAGGCAGTGTGCGTACACACTAGGCTGTGTGCGTACACACGGCTGTCTACGCACACACACACACACACACACAGAGCCAGCACGTCACTCCAGGGATCGATCTCCGTCCTCAGAGGGACCAGGGGCACTGGGTGAGTGGGGGAGTGTATGAGGGAGAATAGGGGAGTATATGTGAGGGTGAGTGAAGGAGTGTATGTGAAGGAAAATGATTAGAAGAAGTGATTTAAATTTAAAATTAAATTTAAAAGAAGTGATTTAAATTTAAAATTAAATTTATAAGACGTGATTTTAATTTAAAATTAAATTTAAAGACGTGATTTAAATTTAAAATTAAACTTTAAAGAAGTGATTTAAATTTAAAATTGAATTAAAAACAGCAATACAAGCTGCCACATAAAAAGCACATTTTAGAATATAATTTCAGAATACGGAATACTTTCTTTTTTTAAATAAAAAATGGGGGCAGCAGAAACTGTGCCCACGCAGCAACGTTTATTTTAGGAACAACGAAAATGGTAACGCCGTTCCTGCGTTAATTTTCATGTTAATAGATTAGATTAGAAGTTGGTTTAGGCCTCCATAACCGCTACAAAAAAAAGCATATCGAAAAGAGAAAGGAGGAAGGCACCATTTAGTATGGATATTAGGAAATTCGGAATCTATGCACAAGGGGCATAGAAACAGCAAGTTGGGAAAGAAGTTCATGAAACAAGATAAAAGTTAGAGAAGGAAGTAGTAGGTGCTGAAAAACAGGACAGCAGTGAACCGAAAAAGGTGGTCCTTAACATAACAAAAAATGTTAACGTTAATATTGCCAACGTTGATATTGCCAACGTTAACAATGTCAATGTTAACAATGTCAATGTTAACAATGTCAATGTTAACAATGTCAATGTTAACAATGTCAACGTTAACAATGTCAATGTTAACAATGTCAATGTTAACAATGTCAATGTTAACAATGTCAACGTTAACAATGTCAATGTTAACAATGTCAATGTTAACAATGTCAACGTTAACAATGTCAATGTTAACAATGTCAAAGTTAACAATGTCAACGTTAACAATGTCAACGTTAACAATGTCAATGTTAACAATGTCAATGTTAACAATGTCAACGTTAACAATGTCAATGTTAACAATGTCAAAGTTAACAATGTCAACGTTAACAATGTCAATGTTAATAAACGTTGATAGACAACAGCATCACCCACACCTTCCCTACCCTTCACACAAAATACATCCCTTACCTACCCCCAACCCCTCCTTTCCACTCCCCCACCAGAGGCATTACAGAGGGCACGCGTACCCCATGACCCCTGAGGTGAAAGTGGCGCCGTGAAGCTTTGCTCTCTTCTGCCCTCCCCCCCGCCGCCAAATTAAAATTACTACAACGCCAATGAAAGAATAGATAGCCTGAGTGCACCCCAGACAATAGTATTTTTATGTCATCAAATAATCATCAAATAATAACCGAAATAATCATCAAATAATCCCTTGTGCTGAAATAATCATCAAATAATCACTTGTGCCGAAATAATCGTATATGATCACTTATGCCGAAATAATCATCAAATAATCACTTGTGCCGAAATAATCGTAAATGATTACTTGTGCCGAAATAATCGTAAAATAATCGCTTGTGCCGAAATAATCATCAAATAATCACTTGTGCCGAAATAATCGTAAATGATCACTTGTGCCGAAATAATCATCAAATAATCACTTGTGCCGAAATAATCGTAAATGATCACTTGTGCCGAAATAATCGTGAATGATCACTTGCACCGAACTTAACATCAAATAATCACTTGTGCCGAAATAATCGTAATCGAAGTTCACAAGACATCGATGTGGTTTAAAAAACATCATGTTGAGTTCTAGCACACAAAACGCTATCATTTCAAATTCATTAACCAATAATCATTTCCACAAGGGTGCTGGTAAATGAAAGCATAAGTCTCTCGATGACACGAAGAGGTGAAACGAGAATAAAGAGAACATGACGAAGGCATTCTTGCATGAGGTCGGTTGCACGGTACACTGGCCTCCTTACGAGATAGAAAGGTCAGAGTACAAATGTTAGGAAGGTAAAGCCTATCTACTTAACTACAAATCTAAACACACAACAGTCTCTTAGAACAAACGCTGCTAATTCTATGATGCGTAACTCTAGTTATTACACAGAAGCGCTGGTTCTTCAATGTAAGCTGACGAGGGCAGACATTATCAGCATGCCACCAAGAGCGCAGCTCAGGAATCTTACGTACCCTCATGAAGCGCTGATTACCCGAGGTATACAGGCCGATATTTATCACCATCGCACCTACGCAGAAGGATTTCCTTTCCTATCACACCTACGCAAAAGGATTTTCTTCCCCATCGCTCCTACACTGAAGGATTTTCTTTTACATCGCATCTACGCTGTAAGGTTTTCTTCCCCATCGCACCTACGCTGAAAGACTTTCTTTTACATCGCATCAACGCTAAAAGATTTTCTTTTACATCGCACCTACGCTGAAAGATTTTCCTCCCATCGCTCCCATACGCTGAAGGATATTATTTTCAATGGCACCTCCCGTAGACACGGGGCAAGGGAAAGGAGGTTTAGCGCCTCAAAAAGGAAGACCGTGCAGGGAAAAAGATGAGAATGAGGAAAAGAGGAAAGTAAGTTAGTTTGAGCCTCCCTAACCGCAACAAAGGCATTTCAAGGCGAGGAAGGAGCAAAATACTATTTAGTATGGACTTAAAGGAAACGCGGAATCTATGCACAAGGTGCATTGAAACAGTCACTTGCGTCTATGAGACAAGATAAAATTAAGCAAGAAAATAGTAAGTGCTGAGGAACTGGACAGCACTGGGTCGAAAAAAAGGATGCTCCATAACAAAACCAAACAAAAACCTATTTTATTTCAACAAAAGAAAGGCCTACCTAACCTTCAGCTCGGGGCCTCACATCCCCACCCTGGGAGCGCTAATTTCCAATAGCTGTATCCCCCTGAGGGGGAAAAGAACACAAGTCCCGGTACAGGTGGGGCGCGACAAACCTAATTCTGAGCGCTTGTTTTCGGGCGGGTTACTTTCACAGCGGCGAGCTGTAAAACTTTCTCTCAGCGTGAATTATTACGGAGTGGACACAGCACGAAAAAATAAAAATGGTGTCAGAATTAAAACGACTACAAAGTGGACGCAAGACCCAAAAATTAAAATGTCAGAATTACTACTAAGTGGACGCAGTACGAAATATTTAAAATAGTACCAGAATTACTACATAGTGGACGCAGAACGAAAAAATGAATATCGAGTCAGAATTACTACCAAGTGCACGCGGTATTAAAAAATGAAAACGGTGGCGGGCCTGGTGTCCACTGGAGCCATTACCTACTCTGACGTATAGCCAATTCAGTAATTCCTTTTTTTTCAAAAAAAAGTCAAATAGGACGCAGGGTTTCAAATGTAAATGGGTAATATTAATCCTACTTTATTGATCGTATAAGCTCAGATATTAAGAGCCGGGTTCGAATAAATTTCTTGGCCAATCTGGCCATATAAACTGAATATCTACTTATTGCTCTTGATACTTAGAGACAGCAGAGGCGTAACGATGTTTTTAGCGGTACTTAACACTTTGACTGCGGCAACTAAATATTAAGTTCAATGCCAAACCCAATTTAAAGTCAATTGTAGTAAACTGTTTTGAAAATATCAAACATGAACTGGATTGTGATCAGCTTTGATTAAGTATTTATGAAAGTTGAGTTTGCGATTACTGGTTGGTCAGCAGCATTTTGAAAATTACCTCCGTGTACCACCGGTGGCGCACGTCGCAGTCAAAGCGTCAATGGTACGAATTGAGCTTTTAGGAAATATTTTTTATATCCCTGGGATGCATAAATGCCAAACTTAGAGAAACAAGATAAAACCCAAGCAACAGTTATTTTACAGATCATTAAGAACACACTCACTGTGCCAGCATTATTGAACAAATAGCAGCGTAATGAAGTCGATCTGCATGACATCCCGCCTGTAATTTCCTTTGAAATTGAAACACACTTTAACTGAGCACAGAATCTTTCCACCTGATGCAGCTGGAATCAACCACCCTCAAAACATGTAACAATCTTAACGCTTTGAGTGCGGCAACTAAATATTAAGTTCAACACCAAACTCTAATTTAAAGTCAATTGTAGTAAGCTATTTGGAAAATGCAAAGCATGAACTGGATCGTGATTTCATTTAGCTCTGATTAAATATTGATGAAAATTGAGTTTGAGACTACTGGTCGGTCAGGAGCATTATGAAAATTACCTCCGTGTACCACCGAAATGACTGCACGTCGCAGTCAAAATGTTTTAAAAAAATACTATATGACGGAAGTCTCAACGCAGATACCAAGTCAATAAAACATGAGTTGTCTACTGACATAGAATAGCTCAAGTTCAATAACAAGCATTCCTTTCCACACAACTCAACCAGGTTAATCGAATGTGCGACCCTATTGAGAATCACCACAATGATTGAACAAGCCTATGACAACCAGCGCATCATTCAACACGTTGGTCGCGATGTGAACCGCCGGTGTACACGAAGGGAACTTTCATAACGCTGCTGACCGACCAGTACTTACAAACACAATTTTTATTAAGATGTAATCAAAGCTGAATGAAAGCGCGATCCAGTTAATGCTTGCTATTTTCAAAATTCCTCTACACAATTTACTTCAAATTTGAGTTGAATATTGAACTTCGGTTTTAGTCATCGCGGTCTACGTGTTGAGTGTGACAGCACCGGCGAGGCGCAGCGGCTGCGCAAAAATGCCAAGTTCATCACATTAGCTGCGAGCGGCGCTAATGTCCTGAGTGAACCTACGCAATTTAGCGCAGCTACACAGCAGCTTTACGCTTGCATCGGCAACGTTTGCTCTAACGCAAACATTGCAACGCTACGCGGATCATACTAGGCTAGTTAGCGCAGATTTCAAAAACTATCCGTAACTAGGAAGTTACTTTCAAGCTGCAGAATCATTTATTAACTTCGACGTGAAACAGTAGCACCACAACTAAAATCTTCGGTATTTCTTTAGCGTAATTTCCTTACGACCGCACACACTTTTCACAACGTCGACACTGTGATTCCACAGCCGGTGAGTCTATTTTGATCACGGGAAAATCGGAGATGCGATAGCGGCACGACTGAAGGAAGCACAACCACACAAATTGTCTTGCATCATTGGAAGTAAGCAAAAATCGCTGACAGCGATGTCAGGGAACAGATTCGCAAACAAAATGCCTAGTTCTTGGGGTTCAAGAGGCAGCTTATGATCGTCTGTCAACTTGGATATCCACGGGTTATTATGATGGTCAGAACCCTCAAATTTTGCGTGAAAAATATTAACTTCATGGATCTGGTCAAAAGAACAGTACGTAATGCAGCAGCCCCAAGTCAGAATCTGAAAAATTTGCCTTCGTCAGCGTAGGAGCAGGAAAAATTAATATATTAGTTCGAGACTCTCCAACCCCAACAAATACAATTTCAAGACAGCGAAACGAGGCCATTCAGTTTGGGCCGCATAAAAACTAACACAAGGGTTCCTACACAGGATAACCTGCGTGTGGAAACGGCAAGTTGGAAAGGAAGAGGAAAAACAAAAGAGAAGAGATAGCGAAGATGACATGAAAACTGGAAGCATTGGGCACGAAAGATAGAAGTCCCGAAGGCCTATCTATAGATGAGGGAACCTAACAGTATCTCCCCTTAGAAAGGCAGTCCCCATACCATAAAATAGACAAACCTTTCTAACCAATACATATAGCCTTTCCCATACCGCCAAAGGGGAGAGCATGGGAAACAACACGGAGGTATTCAGTATGTCACTAAACTTGAGCCGTTCAATTACAGCAGAAAACTCATGTTCTCACGAAGAACCTCCAGCGTTGCATCCGCCCGCCCGTTGTCGCCGCCTTATCGAAGACATTTTCCGGCTTTCCAGAACCTACACGACTGTGTGCACCAGGCACACAGAAATGCCAAATTAGCAAGCGACATTGTTCACACGCAATCGACAATCCACCAAAACCACGGCCTCCACACGCTTGACCATGTCGTGAGACCGGCTTGTGAGAGAGAGGTATGTGTCACTCAACTGGTGATGATAATAATAAGGAGAGATGTTGATACAATCAACATTAAAGCACGGATGCGGGTTCAACTGATGATGAACTTTGATGTCACACCACGCTAGTTACACCAATGTTCTTGTAATGAAAACGTTCCTATTTCTAAGAGGTACCAAGAGCACTTCCTGCTCTCGCGGCGGCCGTTTAGTACTACCATCTCAGTGACACACGTAGAATGATTGCTCGCCTGCTACAAGTGAACACTTTAACTGCAGCAACTAAATATTAATTTCAACACCAAACTCAAATTTAAAGTCAATTGTAGTGAGCTATTTGGAAAATACAAAACATAAACTGGATCGTGATTTCATTTAGCGTTGATTAAATATTTATGAAAATTGAGTTTGTGACCACTGGTCGGTCAGCAGCATTATGGAAATTATCTCCGTGTACCACAGGTGGCGCACGTCGCAGTCAAAGTAATAAATAGCAGGTGTCTACCTGGCCCTGAATAACGAAATAACGGACACCTTACAACTTGCAGCCCGGCAACAAAATAACGTAGGCCCAACAATACACTTGCAAGAGCAGTCTTTTCGTTCAACTCCTGAGGTCTCAACCCGAAATGAATTTAAAGTGATCGAAACCTAAATCAGAGTTTGCCTATTTCAAAGAATTTGTTTTTTACGGTCTTGCACATCAATGCGCCAACTTCTATAGAAATGATTCTTCATCATTAGAAAATAAATTAAAAGTAGATAATTTGAAGCCAATATCGTAGAAATAAGGTCAAGGAATTCTACAAGCAATTGCAAGCATCTAAGGTACAGCATCCTAAAATTTAGGCAATCGTCACAATGAAGAATCAAATCAAGTCCAAGCGCTACAAAGAGACAAGAGGAGTTTGTAAGTATACAACACTAACGCTAATAGCAAAACTGACCTGTATGTGCTCAAGTAGACTGGTACTGGGGTCCATGACTTCGTTGCAGTCCTTCCATCGGCAAACTTCACTGGAATCCTTCTTTGGCGCCAAGGCTGGAAACCGGATGGTACCACTCTGATCAACCGCAGGTTCGGGCTTCGTCAACATAGTGACTGGGAAGTTTTTATGTCCAGGGATACAAAACGGTGAAGTGGGTTTCTTAGAACACGTCGACTGGATGTCAGTCGGCTTGGTGGTGACGGGAGAATTAGATCTGCTCGAAAACGCGTCCGAGGAAGATGCGTACGACGAACAGCTGCTGGACGTAGAACTTGAGAGCAAGGGGTGCCGAAGCGATGTGTTGGGTTGGGGAGCGATGGAGGAGTTATTAGAAATAGAATCCAACTCCACGTTCACAGGAAGTGTCTTAGCTCGATCACTGCTGGACCTCGATGAAAGATGAGAACTACCTGGTGATGCGGTCGAATCCCCCAAATTGGGAATCCTCGACGTCGCCGTCGTCGCAGAGGTAGGCGACCGTCCACAAATCCCCCTATTCACATCCGATACGGATGAAGCCAACCTCGACTTGGATAATAGTTCGGGATTCGGATAAGTGGGAACACGGATAGGCGGAGGAGATGGAATGATAAGAGGCCGGGATTGGTTGGCAGACGAAGACAACGAAGCTTGTCGATTAGAATGGCCACTCAACGTTGAATTCCTCGATTGTATTTCTGACGCTCTAGCGTCACCGGATAAAGTCCCAAGGTTACCATCAGGGCTTCCATTGGAAAAAATTTGTACTAAGTCGTTACTATTGTTATTAATGCTATTTTTGCTATTGTTATTGTGATTAATAGGAAAGGACTTTGTCAAAGGACTAATTCCATTAGGCATACAGTGTCTCGGACTGTGTCTTACGTCAGAATTTTGTCTCACGTCCGTCACTTTAGATTCTAGAGTCGAGACAACGTCTTTTTCAAAGCCATTCTTTTCGTCGCTTGCATCTTTTTCAGCAATTTGCTGCTGTGTTTCACTGCAGAGTTTGTCGAGACTCTGTCGAGCCTCAATCAGACGTCTACTTTCCGGAAGACTTTGCTTGTGTTCTCCGTTTAGCCGGACACTGCTTTCTCCGTTTAGTCTAACGTCCGTTATGCCGTTGCTGTTCCCGTTGTACGCCAGACAGAGACCAAGCCTACTTCTGAGATCAGGTATGCGGAGGCCACCGTTTAGCCCGTTTAACAACTTAGACGCATGACCGTTAACTTTGATGTCAACAAGTCCGTTATCTTTGACATCAGCGTGTCCGTTGAGCTTCACATCGAGAACTCCATTCTTGCGCGACTCGAGATGCCCTTTGCCTTTCACGTCGAGATGCCCCTTGGAGATTTTCAAGTCGAGAACACAGTTATCAGCGTTGATTTTGGCATCGAAGGACAGGAGTTTGGCGTCGATGGCGAGCTGAAGAGACTCGGCGGAGATGTGGCCATTGCGGGCGGCGACTCTGAAGTCTCCGTTGGTCCTTACGTTCGTTTTGGCGACCACACGCGGCTTCACCAACGCAGCGCTGCCGTACTCGGCGTTCGGGAGACATCCGTCCCCGTTGCTTTGTTGTTCCTTCCCCCTCACGGGGATGAGGGGATGTTCCTTCCCCTGCACGGGGGGAGACGCCCCTCGGAAGGACTTGGGCCGGCGGGCATGCGTGGAGTGAGGGGACCGGGAGTCCAAAGGCCGCTTACGGGGGGAGCTGCTGCGACTCGAGCCGACCGTCATCTCGGGCAGGTGGTCCTTGACTCCCTCGAAGTGGGATGCAAGCCTCGAGTGGGAGTGTCGCACCGGGCGTCCGGTGCTGTCATTTGGTGACATTAATTCCGACGGGGGGTCGTCGGGGGGCAGGGGGCACGGGGGGGGAGAACTCGAAGTGGAGGAGCTGGATGACCAGAAGCCATCGGCGCAGATACCGCTGTAAGGGAGGCGTAATCAAGCGTTAATCAAGGGGGTAATCGACTCCAAAATTACAATAATCAAGCGTTAATCAGGTGGTAATAGACTCCAAAATTACATCAAGAATCTACTCCAAAACTACAGTAATCAAGCGTTTATCAAGTGGGGGACAGACTCGAAAGTAACAATAATCAAGCGTTAATCGAGTGGGTAATCGACCCTAAAATTACTGTAATCAAGCGTTAATTAATCGGGTAGCCGATTCGAAATTTACAATAATCAGTCGAGTAATCAATATAATCAAGTTGTTATGAACAATCAAACTAACCAACGGACGTACGAAATATACCCATTATAATGGTCATGAATGATAATCAAAACAATCAGGACTATAATCTAATGAATAACCAAAACAATCAGGACTATAATCTAAAGAATAATCAAAACAATCAGCATCGTAATTTAAAGATCAACCAAGATGATCATCATGTAATATTTAGGAGGGTAATAAAAATAATCATGATGACATTCATGAGGGTAATAAAAATAATCGTGTAATATTTAGGAGGGTAACAAAAATATTCCTGATGATATTTAAGAGGGTAATAAAAAATTATCATGATGATGCTCAGGCGGGTAATAGAAATAATTAAGCAATATTTAGAAGGGTAATAAAAGAAACAATGTAATATTTAGGAGGGTAATAAAAATAATCAAGATATGTTCAGGAGGGTAACAAAGCTAAGCACGGCGGTAATAGAGAGGGTAATCAGCAAGAGAAGCGAGAGCGGCCTGGGCTGTGTGGTGCACACGAGCTGCCTGCGATGAGCCTTTATTGATTATTGACAACAGCAGCAACAACAGCAGCAATGACAGCAGCAGCACTATCAGGAGAACTAGCAGGACAATAGCAGCAGCAGCACTAGTATCAACACTACTACAGAACTAGCAGTAGTAGCAGCACCAATAGCAGCAGCACTATGAGAACAATAGCAGCATTAGGATTAACACTACTGCAGAACTAGCAGCAGCAGTAGCACAAACAGCAACAATAGTATCATAACTAGTGGCAACACAATCAGCAGCAATAGCAGCAACACTATCAGCAGCAGCACTATAAGCAGAACTACATAGCAGTACCAATACACAGAGTCCCCGGTTTACGGCGCTTCGACTTACGACAACTCGCCGGTACGAACGAGCGCCCACAAGCCTTATGAATTAATGTTCCGCTGTACGCGGTCCGTTCGCAGCTACAAACCGCGCGGAGTTCTAGGTTTTGTTTTTTCGCACGGTTAAACACGTGGTAGTGCGGCACACAAACGGGGAAGATGCTAAAAAATACGTTCACTCAGTACGCCATATTGGATTAAATTCATAAGAACGAAAATCGTTCGTAAGCCGAGGACTTCCTGTATAAACAAAACTAATGGCAATAAAATAGCATGACTAACAATCCAACTAACAGTAATAAGGGCAGAAAAACTAACAGCAGTACCATCATTCACAGTAGCACTAATAGCACTATCAGCAGCAACACTAGCAGAGTATCCCGTGTGCAATTCGCAAGCGAGTAATATTACCATGTCCGGCCAGAATCTGCCTGGCCCCCACAACCTCCCGATTTCGACACCTTGCAATAACTTTAATTAGAGTCACCACAGAGTGTAAACTTTCCCCCACACCCGTAACACACCCGGAACGTTTTGAAGAGAGATTTGAACACAGGTTTGAACATTTGAAAATTGAACGGAGATAGTACGGGCAAAACATGAGGTGAAAAGACAAGCATTTTAAAAATGAATAGTATTTTTCACGTACACTTGATCTTCAAACAAAAGCTTTGCATTTGCTATATTAAATTCCAGCAATTCTCCAATGCCCGCGATGTCGAAGTGAATGGAATCTTGTTTTCTACGCAAATAAATGATCAAAACAATAATCACAAACACTTCTGCGGCACTTTAGATATTATTGCCTGCCGTGTCCCAGGATTATTAATATCGCAGCAATAATGGCTGAAATGTTGGTGTAATTGTCATTATAAGTGTACACGGTCCGTCAAATATGACGGGATTAGACATTCTCTTTAAATAAATCTTCCAGATGTGGACGACAAACAAATACATCCATCCTAATGGTACCGGCGATTAAAATATTCTTGTACTTGTGCACTGGTGAAATTCGTATCACAGATACGGTCATTGAGCATCCTTGTGAGCGTCACAGAGAGACAGAAGGAGAGGAAACCAAACAAATGTATCAATAAATAAAGGTAAGATTTTAATACTAGTTGTGATCGCAAATACGCTCTTGTGCCTGACACTCGTCAGCTGCGCCTGACGCTCGTCACCTGCGCCTGACGCTCGTCACCTGCGCCTGACGCTCGTCACCTGCGCCTGACGCTCGTCACCTGCGCCTGACGCTCGTCAGCTGCGCCTGTCACTCGTCAGCTGGGCCTGACGCTCGTTAGCTGCGCCTGACACTCGTCAGCTGGGACTGACGCTCGTCACCTGCGCCTGACGCTCGTCAGCTGCGCCTGACGCTCGTCACCTGCGCCTGACGCTCGTCACCTGCGCCTGACGCTCGTCAGCTGGGACTGACGCTCGTCAGCTGGGCCTGACGCTCGTCAGCTGCGCCTGACATCGGCCAGTTTTGCCTCCTTCAAGCGGAAAATTAGCAAGCAGGCCACATTTCCACACATGAACGTACACGAAAATGCACGAACGTACACGAAAATGCACGAACGTACACGAAAATGCACGCACGTTCCGTCAGGCCCACACACGCACGCGCGAGTCCGACGCACGCACACTAGCACTCATGCACCCGCACATGTCACGCAAAAACACAAACAGATACACATCCCAAGTGTACACACGCTCGCATACGCACACACACGCGCAACACAGACACACACACGCACACACTACTGATCAGACCAGACAAAGACGCACTCCAACACGTGCACGCCTCCCCCACGAGGGGGGATTGGGATGTGGGGAGGGGGGGAGGTCTTCTCAAAAGAGAATATACTGTAAGGAAAGATGGGGGGGTGTAGACAGTTGACATTTATACGTCAGAGCGAAATTTATGCTGGCAGAATTAAATTAAAATGCATTATATTGACAAAGAATTTCAATCCGCTGCGTTACACGAGACGCGTCCGCGCATACACCGTCATCGTACCATGCTCTCCATGGTACTCATGGTGGTTATGTCACTGTGCGCACCATAGGCATGGTGCGTGAGTACATAACGAGTACATAGGTATGGTGCGTGAGTACATCACGAGTACATAGGTATGGTGCGTGAGTACATCACGAGTACATAGGTA
>JACJUY010010745.1:0-10344 GCA_014220935.1 Platorchestia sp. MABIK
ACCACGGATGTGTTGGATGGATGGGGTGAAGCGTGCTTTGTATGAAAGAGGTCTGACTGTGGATGTGGCGAGAGGGATGACTGCGGAAAGAAGTGAGTGGGGGCAGTGGATAAGAAGGTAATTATATTTTTGACGCGGTACTGGGAGCTTACCCGCGGGTGATGGGGTTGACCTGTCCTGTGCGGGGGGAGGGGCTGCACTCCATGAAGCGGTCGGGGTAAACCAGCTATGGCTGTCGGGCCTGACTATGGAAGGTGGTTGTGCTCGGCTGCTGCTGATCCTGGCAGTTCTGGTGCGGCCATGCAGTGCTACCTCTCTCGCATCCTAGTGACTAAGGGTGTTGTTTGTGGCCTGCTGTCGGCTACCCTCCCATAGGGAGGAGAGGCCTGGTGTATGTGTGTATGTATGTAGGTATGTATGTATGTATGTATGTGTGTGTGTTTATAAATTTTTCATACACATCATACTAAATTCGAAAATTTCAGTCTATAATGATAACTGTATAACAAAAATTTTCTAATTAATTATTTCATCTAATACTATTTTTTCCATGTTACATAATCAATTAAACAGAAAATAATAGAAAGAAATTAATATGTATTTTTCAACACATTGCAAGTTTTTCATTGTTTTGAAACGCTTAATTAGGCGAATAGGTAAGAACTATTATGAGTTTGTAAAAATAAACTCTTCGGGTAACACGTCAGCAACGACCTACGCTTGGGCTATATTGTATTGTTCGTCTACGGGTTAAATTTCTTGGGATAAGTACAATGATATTTCGATAAAGTAGTAATACAATTAAGGGACTGACGTCCATGAACATCAGGTGAAAAACTCTACAGAGTACACAACGCGAAAAAAAGGAAGAAAAACAGTTTATTTCCAACAGAGATGGTACAAAAATACAATCATTGGTTTTTACTACTACTACTGAAAAGAAAGAACCCTGTTTTTTCCCTCCCTACCCTGGTGGCTATAATAGAGACCAGCTCGACGGAGGGAGAAGGAGGCAGCCATAATTGCGCTCTGACTTTAGCTACTAGCATTTGTAAGACCGATATAGAAGTTGATTTGTATTGCATTAGCTACAAATCATAAAATTCTTATTAAGTACTAAATAATTTAATTCTTTGGATAAAACCCATTACTGTAATTTATACCTAATAAATTCTAACTTATAATTACTAATCTTAATGTTTTATGTGACTCATACAAATTAGTAACGAATATCAAGCCCCGCCATAGTAGACCTAGGCAATACGGCAACATCGCTGAGCCTAGCGGCGGTTGCTCATTGTTCCCTCCGCAGTGGTATCGTGCACTTGTGGCTTCGCGTAAATTATTAACAGTGAATTTCGGATAGCTGCTAAGTAAATGATTGTGAATATGTTTTGAGTTATAATTTAGGATTTTCATTGTGTCTTTGTGTTACTTAATTATGAAATAATCTAGTTTAGGATAAAGTGTCTAGAAAAGACTGTAAATTCCTTGCGAAGATTAAGGTTACGCGCGTTGTGAGTACACGCAAGTTTTTCCTGGTTGCCAGGATAGTTACGTAGTGTCAATGTGACGTGTTTAAGTTCTCTTGAATGACAGGAATTTGGTGAGGATTAACGGTGATTAACATCCTCCATGTGAAGAATTTTTATTTGCTTTGTTCTGTCTAACATCCTAGATGTAAATTAAATTTGCTGTTGTTTTGTTCGGAATCAACTTTAGATTAGATGAAAGTTAGTGTCATGTGGACTTGATTTAACCTTCACTCTATCAACAGTTTAAGTTGCAAAGAAATAAATTAGTAGCCAGTGGCTTTAAGAGAAAGAATTATATTTGGTGACCAGAATGTGTGGAATTATTCATTGTAATGGTAGTGTGTGTGTGGCTCTCTTATTTCCGGTGAAGAAACCATTCAGCACCTCCGCGATATTGCAGATCCTCCGAAGCCTGCAACACACACAGACACCTGAGCCTTAAACCACCTTAATCGAAGTACGACTTGAAGTACTCCTTGAATTAACTACCCAAATTGCTGGTGTTCACTTTAATTATACCTACATGTGAATGGTACGTAATTACTGGCCTCATCGCCGCATTGCCTCATTTGCTCAAATAATGGTGTTCGGAGTATGTCCGTCAAAGACTAAACTCACGTACCCCAATCTACGTACATGTACCTTGCCAGTCAATTGATAACGTCCCAACTCTCAATCATTGTGATCACCTACCCAAACAAATCACACCTATACCTACACTGCTACACCAAGCCTGCCGGCTCCTGCTGCGTCCGAGCCACGGAAACTCCTCAGTCAAGAATTCTTCATCCAAGATCGTGTCTTCACCAAGCCTCAAGAGAAAATTCCTATACGTCCTGGTGACGCACCAATAAATTATCTGAGCTGCGTACCCGAGCATTATTTCTCCTTCTCCACGCTAGCTCAAACATCCGTAACCGATAGTGAGTGCTGGGTGGATATTACCTAGTCCGCCTGGCAAATCATCACATTTGCATCAACTTGACAGTAGTAAGCCAACTTTTTTCCCTGTTCGGAGCATGAGCATTGGTGCCAAATCAACGACCACAATGTGCAGTGTAAGATAATGTATAGTTGAATTTTGTGCGCTGAATTACAAATGTTGCACGATCGTGTATAAAAACTGTTTCTAAATTGAAATAACCATCTTTATAAATGCTTTGGGAGTGAGTGGGTAAATTAATTCCTTTAATTAGTTGCGAGGACCATCAATTCTCTGTAAATTTTGTTTTTGAAAGTGCAAAAAACCTCATTGTTGTGCAAGGTAATCTTCATGCAAAATTTTATCCTTTTTTGTTTTAAACAGATTGAGTTTTTAAAAAGAACAAAAACAGAAAGAAAAGCCTTTAATTTCCAAAAAAATTGATTCATGAGATGCATTATGGCATTTTGGGTTTTAACAATTTCTTAAAACGTCTTTAATTGATAGACAAACCTACCATACGAGGCGTGCGAATGGATTAAAATAACCACGTCAGGGGCCAATTAAATCAAAATTTATTTTTTTCAAATTTTGCACACCAAGGGATGGCTGTCAACTTATAAATAATTTAAATACTGCTAGAGAATTCCTCATAACTCCTTAATTATTAGTAAAACGAAGTGAGAAAAAACAAAAAACGCTTTACCGAAGCAGATTGACACCGTCGTAAATGATTAACAAGTAGTGAAGAAAGTTAGTCACAAAGTAATTTTTAAAAATTAGTATAACAACAAAATATCATAGCAACCCTTCCATGTGTCTCTTGAAAGCATGTGATGACACACATCCACTTGATGATTTATTTTACGCTTTTAATTATTGAAAAAATTGCCTTATTTTGTGACATGAGTGCTACGTTTCAATTCCGCGTCGCTCACCTCTGCCTGCAGCATGAAGTAATTTCTAGGGAATGTTGACCCATTGACCAAGAAGTGAAAATTTAAATATTCTGCTGAATTATGAACTTTTGAACTTGCAGCAGACTCAGCTTTCATCCATGCTGAAATGTCCATGGGACTGAAATCTGTGGAATAGGGAGGCTCCCAATTCCTACAGCCAAAATCGCAGAAAATAGTCCCTGCATCGGGCATGGGTAAAATTCGCGGTGTGCTATTCTTCCTGAAATTTTTAAAGTTTACTTTTTGCCAAATGTTTGGAAGCGAAATTAAACAAATATCTCAGTATACCATTAATGTTCAGCATGTTTTCGCATCGCTCGAAGGTTCTACACAATAAGAAGAGATCCATGATGAGAAAATGTTTGTCCAAACCAAAACAGAAGTTGTTGTCATGGTAAGACGTACTCTCTGTAATTCACGGGTGATTGTAGATGCATTCTTTTTCTAAATAACGCGATCATTACAAGTGTTGTGAGCTATCTCAACTGTAAACTCAACTATGTTGTGAGCTATCTCGTCAGCTCAGACGATTTCACAGGCTGTGCTTTTTCTCTCGCGTTCAGTAAATTTTTCCCCAATTTATTCACTTCTACATTTGAATTACGTTGAAAATTTGCATCTTCTTCAAGATGGAGGAATACATTCGTAAATCATCCTGTGCAACCTTCCACTTCGTTCTGAGACTAGTTCCACACTCCATCGACAACTTTCTTTAAGACCTCTCCGGGGTTTTCGCGTGATTCAATCTCGGACGACTATTAACAAGATATGCGATCGAAGTCTCCCACTCCGAGGCCGATTCTCGGAGTCACCTCACTTGTTATACCGTTTGACTGGGTGCCAAACGCTTGATCTTGCGGCCTTAAAAACTCTTTGTAATCTTGAGTTGGAGGATTCTTCATTGCTCATTTCAACTAGAGTTTCCCGTTCCGATGATAACTTCATGTATGTGAAAATTTATCGATGGAGAACAAAACACTCATAAATGAACAGTTTCTGATAGATATGATTATTAGTAGAGCTCTTGTTGAGAGGTTGCATGGTTAATCAATAAATATAATGAAGGTTATTCTCCAGCAGACGCACGTTGTTTACGGGCTCAAGCTATCGTGTAATTTTTTACTCCTACCTGGCATTATTTGTTACACACATTCGTTTAGGGTGGTGGGTATTTGGTACGCCTCCTATCGATCACAGTTATAGGTAAAACGTAGACTACTGCTTGAAATAGTTTTTACTGAATAATTTCCTGAATAACAATGCTTGGAAAACCTTATGTGGGGTGTAAATCGGTCGGAATGAGCCCTGGTTGTTACCAGCGAAAACAGACAAAAAGAATTTGAGACATTAGTCGTTTGTGACAGCATTGAACAACTTTTTGGCTCGTTCAGTGAAAGATATGTGAGCGTAGTGAAGAATAAACTGAAAGCTCTTCGTCTGAGACGAGGTAGAGTACTGAGTTCTCTCCGACTAAAATCTGCCTCCTAATTTTGTGTAGCTGGCCGAACCTTACACTGTGACTGAAGTGAGCATTCTTTTGTTTTTGCTGTCCGGTAAACGCTCCAAGTACCTTGAATTTGTCTATCGATATCTTCGATGAAAATACAAGGGCAGTTAGCGGAGAAGTTATTCGTTTCATTATCAGTTTTGATTTTTTCACAAATCTGAAACTTGGTAAATGAATTGTCCATGAGATCCTATATTTTTATTTATTAATGTTATTAAGTGCAGAAAAAGGAATATAAAATGCCATAGGAAGGAAGACTCCAGAACCTTGCCAAGAATCACGGTCATGATTCGAGGCGCACACGATAAGCCGAAGCATAATCGTGTCAAAGCATAAGGTACACCCTTAAACTTCACTATCTGGTACTTCCACAGATCCTCGGAAACGTGGATATGCAGGTACGCCGACTTAAAGTCAACGACCTTAAGCTCGCCCCTCAGCTGCCACCATTTCCGAATTTTGTCGCCACACGCATCTACCATGTCATCACCAATATGACATTCGACAAATTCGTTCAACTCACGGTAATCCATGACTGGACGGACTTCCTTCGGTGGTTGCACGACGGCCAACAATAGAATGATGCCCATGATTGGGTCATCCCACCGCCTCAACCAACCCTTTGAGATCCAACTTTGAATCTCCGCGTCATAACGCTCACGAACATGAGGCGCTCGACTATACCCGTACTCCGTGATCCGAGTCTGCAACCCCTGGGCGGCTTCTCGGACCACCTACAACCGACGGTCCAACGACCATCAGCACACCTAGTAACCAAGTCAGGGTCGCTAATTTCGATCGGTGCCGGTGCACCACTCGAATTCTCCGACCCCGCCTTCCTCACTAGGCAGGCTCCCAGCTTGGGCACATGCGGATCCATTGCTGGACCCCCAACAGCATTCGGCCTGCCGAGGTCTCCCACAGCCGACCGTATACTTCGAGTCAGAGTCTCTCCTGCCGGCGACGCCTCCCATGTGATCAATAACATCACTACCCAGGAGGAAATCAACTCCAAGATTCCCCAACTCTGGCATGACGAGCGCAGTGACACCAAAACAATGCCCCTGCAACCAGACTACTACACGACAGTGCTTCCCTTCACTGAAAGTCCTGCCGTCTGCCGTTAACAACGAACGCCCCGCCCCGGTCGAAGGCGGTGGCCCACCACTACTCGCGGACACACCACTGTCCGCTCGCTCCCGGAGTCTACAAGACACCATGAACAACGCCCATTCAACAGGGCACGAACAACTGGCAAACGACTCCTAGTCGTGATGCCAGTCTCTCCGAGCGATCTCAGATCGCTCCGTCTTCGCGACACACTTGCGCCGCTCAAGGTCTCTCTATCCGAAGTGGCATCGTCACCTTCCTCAGAGAGAGGAGTCCCCAGTAAGCCCGGCTTACTTTGTTTCCATTGTGCAGGATACAACGCCCTAATTGGTGCCCTCCACAAAGAAGCCCGACCCACCAACCGTGGGCCCAGCTACCGTCCCAGACGGAGCTGCCTCGGGACAAGCACGGGCAAAGTGCCTGGACGCACCCATGTCAACGTTGCTCCTCTCAGTATGCGTGTGTTGTAGCGTCCGTGTTGGGTGCGTCATGTGCACTGATCCAGAGTTGATCTCATTGCCGAACGTCATTGTATCGTCTAACTATTATGAGTTACCAGATGCCGCAATGCAGTTAGGTTATGCACTTGCTCACAAAAAATTGCCCGTCGTGATTTAGAAATGGTCATGCAGAGTGTGAGCTTATGTGCAATATGAAAGAAGTTGAATTACCCGATCGTTCTAAATTTCTTCCTTTAGAAGCGAAGGGTAAAGTTCAAAAAAATGTAATGCGCATTGAAATTGCGATTTAAAGCCGCACCGAGTTAAACGACTGAATACATGAATTCTCGCATAAAAATGTCAGCTGGACAAGGCAAAACGAGAGGCAACACTAAACTTTTAAAAGTAAAGCAATCGAATTCAATTGCGGTCAATTTGCGTAAAATGCATCTTGCAGAACGATTCAGCACTGGAATACTGTAATTTAATTCATGTTATAAAGAACCTGTTAGAAAACATTTATTTATTTGAAATTAGAAGGAATCTGTTAATTGTTCGAATTAACTGCATATTTATAATGGAAACTAAAGAGATTTATACTGTTAACAATACATCATGATATTCGAACGATAAATTATGATGTACGGTAAATCACAGAAACTATGCTCTTATTTGGTCTTACTCATTATATAATCTGTGTCGTTTAAGACGGTTGTGACTATTAAGTGTTAAGTGAAACATAGAGTATTTTATTCCATTGCTAATTGAAACTTAAAAGGGACAGCAATACCAAAATAAATGTTTGCACTACAATTATATCACGCAGCGGTGTGTAGCAGCTGTTGAAGTGGGGGTGGTTCTTCGTAGCAGGAACCCTTGCCACCACTGCTCTGCTTTCCGGAAGCAGCGAGGTCTGCCACGAGCTTTGCCCTCCCGCCTCACCCGTCAACAGTCCTCTGTGCAGATATACTGTCATGCACCTTCGACACCATCTCATTGAACGACGCAGTATACGCGTCCTCACGCGCTACTGCATAGTCATACAGAGAGGTAGAGAGACCCTCGTAAAACTTGGCTCTAAAATCCAAAACCCTCGAGGACAGCCCTACCCTCCCACCTAGACGCTCCAAACAGCCCAGGTAAACGTCCACCGACTCGCCAGCTGCAAGCAGACGCTCAGTGAACCGCCTCCAGGCCTCCTGCCTAGGCAACGCATACTCAACGATCAGAGTAACCTTGACTATCTCCCACTGAGCAGCATCACCGACAGTCCTTCGGCGATACACCCGAGCGGTATTGCCGTCTAGCATAGGGCCGGTGATGTCAGCCGGCGCCACGCGCTCCAGCTGGCAGAACCACTCCCGGTTCTCCAGCCATTCAAGCACATCGGCCGACCCACCGTTGGTCAACTTGGACAGCTGCCTAGCCAAGCGATCCAGAACCGGCCTGGTCGCCTGAGTCAGGATGTTGGCCAACATGCCAACATGTACGAGTAAGCCCGGCGTGCTCTCAGCCAGTGGCACTGACGATCACAGATCGTCATCCCCAACCGCCGCAACCTTCTCAGCCGCCGCCATCCTGCCAGCCCAGCCGGCAACAAAGATGGCTACCACAGCCCAAAGCTAAACTGCCTAGATAGCTTGTAGTCTGAAAACAAAAAATATTGTGCGCGAAAGCGTAGCCCGGCTACTTCGCGGACGCGCTTACGTTCAAAGCACTCTCAGGCCGGTTGCTCTGTGCGGGTAAGCCCCGGGCTGCCTAGCATCATCGCAGCCCTGCTGCTTAGTGGTCTCTTCCATCCCTATAACCACTCGTCGCCTCACTTCGAGCCCAACTCACGGACCACTTTCTGTACAAGGCTTCGAGTGTTACACAGTCACACAGATCAACACTGCCGCAGTCCAACTGCAAAACAATACCGAGGACAATACACCGAACGCACATGCAATGAACCTTACACGAGCACAGCCATTCGCCAACTCACGCTCCATCGAGATCGACAGCCCACAGCCGGCGTGCACGCCTCCGCGGTGCCATCTCGCAGGAGCAAACACCACAGTGATGTTACGCACTTAAATTGTGCATCAGTATATGTGAGACCGCTATAAGCAGTTTGAAGTTTGCAACACTACGCTCCAAGTATTCATTCACTCGGTGTGCATAACCTGGAAGTGCTTGCTTTCTCACAAGCAATGACTGGTCAAAACCACGAAGCTCGACAATTGGGAACGCAGTTTCAATATGGACACTGTTCTAGAAGCAAAATTAACTGCTGATTGAGCCTCTAAGTTTCCAATTTCCTTTCTTTAGGTTCCATTCAGATTTTAAAGCCCAACCGTTATTGGCTTGTGACAAGGCGGTGAAACTCTCGGTCGTTTGTTTAGGTTTTGACATGTTTTGTTTTACTGTCGTCTTTAAGTACAAATACTCGAACATTCGAAAGAAGTTATAATTTTTCAAGTTCTCTTTCTCCGAATTTGAGTTTCAAAACATTGAAAACAGAGTTTTGGTTGCTATTTGAAACACCTAGTATTTACCATGATCGTTTACCATGATCGCAACATTTAATTTTCGGAGCTGAAGCTTGATGCATTGTCTGAAGAGAGATCATTATTATTTTCAGTTTTGAGAGGTTATGTGTTGCTGGTATTAAGTTTCTTTGTTTATTTGATTTGCTTTGCTTTCTTTAGTTCGAATGAATCGAACGATCGACTGTTAGGCTTAAATTTTACTCTTTGCTACCCTGAGGTCAGCATTTCAAACTCTGAGTAACTGAAATGTCTGTACATGTACCAAGTGATTTTGTTCATTTTTTGCTCTACTACAGCGAAAACCAGCCAATTAGCCTTGTTTGTTTGATAATAAACACATCTACAGCCAAAAAAATTTTCCTAAATAATGGAAACTACCGATCATTAAACTGCATAAATCTGGTGATATAAATCAAGCATCAAATTACTGACCAATCAGTCTCCTACATGTTATGTGCAAAATATTAGAAAGCGTTATAACAAACCAGCTTTCGTCTCATATGTACGAATCACATCTACTTCACTGCGATCATAATGCTTACAGGAAAAATATCATGCAGTTCTCAAAATGCTTTGCTTAACATTACAGGAAAAAATATATGATGTAAGCCTAGAAAAAATGAACTCTCTTACTACTGCTTGATCTCTCCGAAGCTCTCGATAGTGTAAAAATCTTGTGCAAAAAATATCGAACCTCGGAATAAACATACAGTTTGAAAGCTACATACAGAAATGCTTCTATGCAGTCAGCTTTTAAACAACAAAATGTTTCCATCCATACCAAAAAACGTTGGCGTTCCCCAGGTTCAATTTGTCGAAATTCTAGCCATTGCTCGAACACTGAGGTCCATAACGGACTTTATAAGGCAGATTTAAGAGCCTTCAGCAATAAAGTTCATGGGCTAAAAAGTTATCGGGAGGCTTCCTGATTTTAAGTAAAAAGAAGAGAACTAAAAATACCGCATAAAACATTTACTCGAATTAAAAATTGCAAGTAAAACAATAAAATTGAACGTTTCGAGCATTCGCTCATCTTCAGCAAAAAACAAATTAACCTGAAAAAAAACATGAAATGAATTAGAAAGGTAATAAATTGAAAAAACAAACAAAACAAAAACTATCCTTAAAAACTACCTGTTAACTATTGGCAACGGAAATGAACTAAGTTGGTTGTTTAAAATCGGCTTATCTCTTAAAATGAAGAGAGACTCTAAAATCCTTAAATCGGAGGCAAATTTAGATCTTGTTAGAATTTTAAAATTACTGATGTCACACGGGCTATTGCAATGCTCTGAATGATCCCTAATAGCTGAATGTGAAGGACTAGCTAAAATATTTCC
>JACJUY010010748.1:6777-19625 GCA_014220935.1 Platorchestia sp. MABIK
TACAAAGAAAAGAAAAGTGAAACTAGAGATTATAATTCCTCATATATTGCATATGGGTTTACCTTTGTGGTAAAAAACGTTGGAGTGGAGTACCCGAAGTGTGTTATCTGTCAAGAGATACTCTGGAATAAAGGTATGAAACCGTCGAAATTAGAGACATTTACAACCAAAACATTCAACTGAGGCCACAAAATTCATTGATTTCTTCAAACGACAAGAGTCATCTGTAGCTAGCCAAGCAAATACATTCAAATATGAATTCACGCTTCCACACAGAGCATCGGAAGCATTATTCTTGGATTCTTTTTTAATATTATTTATGGCTAAAAATCCAACAATGAAAAAAACTTTTTGGAACCCTTTGTCACGAAATGGATGTTAATTTTCATGGCTTGCTGCTCCACTCAGAAGTGCGATGGTTATCGCGTGGAGCAGTTTTGAATTGTGTATTTGCACTGCGGAGAGAACTAGCTTTTTTTTCTCTCATCACCTGTTCTTCTCTCATAAGATCTTTGCATCTATTTTGTGGATAAGTCATGGATGTTAAAGTTGGCATATCTATCTGACATATTCCTACATCTAAATGAACGAAACATGAGTATGCAAAGTCTTCAATTTTGCATTTTGAATGTGCGGGATAAAGTACGTGTATTCATGCGATAGCTTTCATTGTGGGAATGCAAATTCCAAGAAGGAGTCACTGAAATAAACCCATTCTCTCACCAAGAATGTATGACATTAAGTGAAAACATCACCGCCATCATTGTGTCCCATCTATCTTATCTGCAAAGCTACTTCAGGGAGTATTTCCCTGAACTGGAAAATTTCCCCCTGAGTTGGATATGAAACCCTTTCACAGTCGGGGTAGATGCACATCTTGATATTAAGTCGCAAGATAAACTCATTGAACTATCGAATGATGGGGTTTGAAAATAGAGTTCTCTGCCCTTCCCATTGACAGAGTTTTGAATCTACTCAAGTACTGAATATCATGCTCTGGGTGAGAAAACTCTGAAATTCATTTTGCCATTCGCCACAACCTTCTTATGTGAAAAAGGCAATTCTCCATTGCAATACTGAAAACTAAGCCCAGAGCACGCCTACAGGTGAACAACGACATGCGTTTGGCACTCACTAACATCAAGCCCCGCAGTGATCAGATTGTAGGAGCCATCAAACTCATCCATCCCACTAAACAAGAAACGTTTGATAGCTTCAGTGTTAAATTCTGCACTTTTTTATGAAGATATTTAGTTTTTTGGTTATCTGTAGTGACGGTACATACTGCAATGAGTGTAATCATCTATATACTGTGGCTGTTTCTACCAATTTTATTTTGAATTGAATTTAAAACAAACCATTTTGAAAATATTTTAGAAGCGTATTTTTATACTTCCTTTGTGTAGAAATATGCAAATGGTAAATTTCCTGCATTTTAGTCATGTAATGGGTATCTTTGTATGGTAATAATAACTTTTGATTGGCTGGGGCTCCTCGGATGGGGCTTAAATATCTTGGGAGTTCTTGGCATGGTCAAGTTTGGGAACCTCTATTTTATGTCATAGAAGCAGTGCTCGTTCGGATTTTAATCCCGAATCCGACAATGGAAATTAGTAGGCATAAAATGTGAGGTTTCTGAGCTGTGATTTAGGTGAGTCTTCTTTATGTCGAATTGAAATATTGTTTGTAAGGACCGATTTTTCGGTTTATTGCTGTCTTGATTTTCCGCACCTCTGACTTTCACTTTTATCTCATATCAACCTTATTTCTTAACTTTCTGCTTCTATGTACTGGGGTTCCTGGTTACGAACACTTCTTCTTCGTGCTCGCAGTGGTACAGTTGTTAAGGGATCGGCCTTGCATGTTGGAGACGAGGGTTCGTTTCCCGGCACTGGCGCGGCGATTTTCCCCGTTGGGTATAAGGGAGAGCTCAAGCACAATACCCC
The DNA here is from genome assembly GCA_014220935.1 of Platorchestia sp. MABIK. Lineage (NCBI taxonomy): Eukaryota > Metazoa > Arthropoda > Malacostraca > Amphipoda > Talitridae > Platorchestia > Platorchestia sp. MABIK. Next base: position 8,724 of record JACJUY010010748.1, read on the forward strand.
ACTCAACCCAGGTGTCGGAAATGGGTACCGGCTTCACGGGGGAACCGTCATGGTGTCCTATATATAGTGTAAGTTATAAGACAGTTGAAAAACCAATGCTTAAGATCATATGTATCAGGCTTGATTGGAAATAAAGCATCCTAAGGTGTCGATGTTTGTTCTTGCGCGTAGAATCTGTGTCCCCCCAACTCCATCCTAAATGGACTAACTTATCTCATGTTCAGAAATTTTGGATTAAAACTTGAAATTTTTCTAAATACATTTTTGGTACAATGATGGCATATGTATGAATTTCATCACGAATTCTTCAATAGAATACCAAATTGATTTCATTTCTGCGTGTACCTTCTATTAGACATGTGCGTTGTGCTGTGTTTTTTATAATTTGTTTGCCAACAATTTCCCTTTTCTTGAACATCACTGAGGACGGTATTTTGGTTTGTTCGGTCGAGTGTTTCATGTAAGATTCGTTTTTCCAAACCTAAAGCCAACATTTTTATTGCACAGCTTGTGGTTGATTTGAACCTTTGCCATGGACATTAGAATACCTTTAATTTTACTACGACTAAGTAGACTTCAGTAATTTTATATTGAGGAGTTCCCTATAATCTAATGCATTTCGTTTTATGTTTTCAACAAAGTTTCATTTCTCTTCAGCTCTTTTTGATGGTGAAATGTTTGTGTTAGCCTTGTGCGACGGCCGCTCTTTCTCGTATGGGGTGATTGAGAATCTTTTGTGCCAGCCATATTTTGGTAAAAATTTGAAGACAAAATTTTGTGTATTATAAGTCATGTTTGCCGAGTTAACAAGTACGTTTTACTGACATGTATACAGGAAAAATGAGCTTCAAATTTCTAGGCCAACGACTTTTTGTTTTCGAGGTAAAATAATTCATTTCCCTTTCTGAACAAAAGAGAACGAGACCCCTCTCCATACCAGCAGCACAACACCTCAACTTCAAAAAAGNTTTCGCTTTCGCGATGCATTTTAAAGGAAATATCGTGGATTTAAAATGGGAGTGCAGCCTAGTTTCCAGAGGTTTCAGCTGCCCACCCTCTAATAGCCGAGCGCCTTACACATGCTGAAACCCCTACCGGGCTAAGAACGCAGTGCGCTCGGCCGAATTCTTTCTACTTTGAATGTTGCAAAAGCTTAAAAGCTATGATGTTTGTCTGGTTGATTCACTCAATTTTGGTGAAGAAGCATCACCCAATGATTCTCTTGATAAACTTCTGCATATTAGATATACTTATAAGTGATGCTAAAAGGTTCTCAGTCAGCAGTTGAGCCCACGAGGACACGGTTAGAGTCTCGGGGGCCCAAATTGTCAGGTGCTCATATAGAGTTCTGAAGTCCTATTCTGTATAGGAACGCCAGTATTTCTGTCAGGGGGCCACCATCACACAGTACGTGCTGAATGGTTGCTTGTGTGTTTGGATTCCTGAAGATTTGGATGTGGGTAGCTCTGGCTTCAGCGAGACTGGGGCAGTTGACAAGGATATGTGGGACAGTCAGAGTAGCTTCATCACACAGTGGGCAGCTCGGGGGTGCCTCTTCAACGTCCTGGTTCATGAGGTAGATAGATGGGTGATCCACGTCTGGCCAGTTCTCAGCCTGTTGATGATCACCTCATGTCTTCGCATTAGTCTCCGTTTTTTCCATGGTCCTGGAGTCGGTCGTATGTTGGGGAGAATGCCTCTGCCTTTCCGCCAAGCTTCGCTCCATATGTTTATTTTCTGGTCTATGGTCGGACACCAGTCTGCATAGCAGATGGGTATGAATTCGGGGGCGGATGAGGCTGCTATCTTTGCTGAGCGGTCGGCTAATTCATTGTGAGCAATCCCCACATGGGATGCTGCCCAACAAAATCATACATTCTTGTTGTTTTCATGGAGGTCATGTAATCAGTGCTGCAGTCTATTTGACATTGGGTGTCTGGTGCGCTGATCACAAACGCTGTGCAGAGAGCTCAGTGAGTCAGTCGAGATGGTGAAGTCATTTTGAGTAGGTTGTTCTTGAATTATGTTCAGTGTCAGATGNCTTAAGCATCCCATAAGACCTAGACCGTTTTGGACCTTAGTTCGCATCATCGCGCTGCTTCCTGGACGCGAGGGCAAGGTCCGAGTTGGTAGAATAGTCAAAGCTGATAACTCTGAAACTGCCGTTAAAATTTCTCTTTTATACCCTCTGGAGTTAGCTGCTTCTGATAGTGCTTCAGAGGAGGGGTGTGAAAGCGCAGAGGGGAGCTCGAGTAATGGAGTTGCATCCTCATCTCGAGCCTCCCGAGAGTTCCTTTTTTCTTGAGGGTAGTTCTCTTTCTCTTGAGCGCCCTGGAGGTCAGCATTACTCTTCTGAATCGGACTCCTCGGACAGTTCCGAGGAACCCGAAGTTGCGTCAGCTGCCCGCTTTAAAAGGCAGGCAGCGCGCCAGCAACGTAGCAAGCTGGCCCATTTGTATAAAAAAGGTCACTTATAGTTTCCTTTTCTATTTGTTTGCTATTTAAATGTATATGCGCACAAATAGTGTGAATGTACTTTCCATGTTTCCGCTGGAAGGTAACTTTAATGTGTAAATGTTTTTGTGCAACGGAAGTTTCTTTCGAAAACTCCGTTTTTTCTCTTGCCGGGATTGTGTCGCAAATCCAGCCATCGCTCGTTGCTGAAGTCCTGTGCAAGACAGCCAATACCCTGCGCAATAAAGGACAAAGGCTTTAATTAATTTAAACAAACCTAAAAGGTAATTACGCTGGCAATTTATGACGAAGCGGAGCGATGGCAGGGGTGCTTCACTTCCTTGGCGACTAATATCAGTGAACATAACTAAATCGTTCGTCTGATCTTCTTGCACGAGTCTGAAGCCACAGCAACGGTTTCGAGCAAACTATAGAGGTGGCCGCAGCTTGTTGCCAGCTCAGATTCAACTTGGTCGTCTCCGCGAGTGCAGCTAATGTGTACTATGCGGGCTCTGGCCTCAACCGACCCCTGCTTCCGGGACTTAGTGTCCTTGACAGCCGGCTTAATTGGAGACGTATTCGCCTGAATATTATCTTCGAAGATCTTCAGGTGAGCCTCCTTTCCTTTGTTACGCTTGTCATTAAAATTGTCTTAAATTACAGCGTTCTCTGACCCCACTATGGGTGTTAGGCAAGTCTATGTCTTCAGTGTCCGTTAATTCGGAAAGTTACGCCGCACGGACGGGCGGCGGGACAAGACACTGGAAAAACTAGGGGTTACTCCTACTCTATCCAATATAACGTGGATTTTGAGAAATAATTTCATTTGGGCTAACGTACTCATTGTCAGACAAAACAAGTTGCCATTATTTCAGCATTAAATACTTCGGTCAGAGAAAAATATGAATACTTGCACTCATTTCTATAATTGAAGGGGCTTTCAATTTAGACATTTTTCCAAATACAAGCTGGGAGGGTCCAAAATTGCAATGTGCTGGTGACCCTGGTAGAAAAGTATTAAGTGATTAATTGAGTCAATGAGATTTTCTTATGAGAAAAATTTTCATTTAATGCACAGAGCAAATAATGATTGTACATGAAGCACACATTTGCATAGCTTAAAAAGTTGTAAAACGAGATAATTTGAAATTTTTAATGGTTGTCTTAGAGAAACACATTTACTGAGCTTAATAAGTTTTAAAGCAGGATAACTTGCAAATTTTAGTGGTGGGCTGTCTGAAGAGACAATGGCATGTGGCCTATAACAATACATATTTCAATACTGCGATAAACATGCAACACGGAGTCATACAGTCTCACATTTCAAAGTGTGAACTGGTAATCCGGTATTTAAATTTGTAAAAAAAAAAAACTATCGGAATTCAGTATATCCATACTTGTAAGAATCAGCGTCTTCCAATCTCATTTCTTTCACTAGATTGTTCGCAATTCCTTGATCATCACGGCGATGTAAAATCGACGCGCACCACATTTTTCTTTTTCCTTGGTTGTTCAGCACTTTCCATCAATAAAGCTATTTCACAGAGCGTGATCAAGTCTCCAACTTGAGAAACACTTGTGTCGCCATCCATCTTGCACGGTTGCTAGACTGCGACTGAAGCGAATGTAAATAAACCAAATGGTAACGGATCGCTACGAAACCCTGAAGCGTGTGACAGCTCTCTTCATAATTCCGTCAAGCTACCCGATTAATTTGGTAACGTAGCGCTACGGTTTGGTCATCGTGTGACGCTGCCTTAAGATCTTGCTGCGGTATTTTATCCAGTCTATAGGAGCTTCTCGCAACTCATCTTCGTTCATGAACTGACGTAACGGAAGAAGAAACAAGGTAAGGTCAAACTAGTTTTGTCATCGACCGTGTGGCCTTGCTGACGTCACGGTAACCAACCAATAGCAGCGCTTATATTACATCTGGTAGCACTGCGTGCCCCAAATGTAGCACCACAATTGGCCAAAGACATGTAGCTTTGGTGACGTCATAAAGTCTGTTTGAAATGAAGCCGTTCTATTGGCTGGCCAAACAAGAGGTGTATGTCCACCCTCCCAAAGAAATGACTCTGCCTTGTTTCCTCTGTCATGACTTACGTCCATCCGTGGGAAGTATTCCTCTCTTTTTCTCTCCTCAGGTTTTACTCTGTTTTAATTCAGGAAATATGCACTGCAACTGATGTTCTGAAGCGTACTTTTTTTGAAGCTACTCAGTTGTTTACTTGCAAGCGAGGGGCGATGTCTTACATGGAAATATTAATTTTCACTAATGAAAGGCAGTTAAAAACAGATCAAGGCTCTTCAAAATTGTATTTAGCCTTACATTCTAGCTTAAACTACGTAAGACCTAATCTGGTTATTTCTCCCCGAATTTATTTGCGCATATTTGACTGAGAGAAAACAAATTGAACCGAAGACTATGACCGGTCAGGATCATATGTATGAAAATTTATATACTCGGTAACAAATACATAAACAGTTGAACATGCTGACATTCCCTTTCGAAATATAAAAAAATCTCCCTGGTAACACACTTCTGATTTTTTGATAAGAAACATAAAACGGTACAATTCCTGAAAATTGATACCATAATTTCAACACAATGATTTCACAACAAATTTTATTACAAAAGCGTTATATCTAATTTCAGGAGAAACCGCAGGAACTATGTATATCTAGAAAAGTAACTAAATTAACAGAGGACATAGCAGTAAAAGTGCATCCCTAGCTACAAATTAGAAAACATGCAGAAATATAAAATATTCTACTAGTAAATTGGCAAAGAAACGTTAATGGGTTGATACAGCATGAGTTCGAAGGTTTATATTTCCACGGAAGTTATTAAACGAAGTTCATCACAACCAATTTCAATTTCGAATAATGCTTAACGTAAAGAGGTTAAAGTAAAAGACACACCGTATGAAGTAGACATCAGCTGCGTTAGGGGTTTAGTACTTGATCGACATATGAAATTAAAATCTATTCCCTCGGATATCTTCCTTCACACACTAGGACTGGAAGCTCATCAATAACGACAATACTACTAAATAATGTCAGGCCGGACAGTCTCCTCTTACATTCACACAAGAGCTCAGGCTGCCGCAGCAGCAGTTGATTTTGTTGAAGCTATAATGGGGGGGAAATGAATTATTTGGCCTCGAATACAAAAAGTCGATGTCGTAGAAATTTCAAACTAATTCTTCCTGCGTACATGTCAGTAAAACGCGCCTGCTAGCTCGGCAAACAGGATTTATAATACAACAAAATTTTGGCTTCAAATTTCTACCAAAATAAGGCTGGCACAAAAGATTCCCAGAAGTCAGACACGAAGAAGAGCGGCCGTATCACAAGGCTAACACAAACATTTCACCATCAAAAAGAACTCTAAGCATAAGTGAAAATTTTTTGAAAACATAAAAAGTAATGTTTTGGATTATAAAGAACTCCTCAATATAAAATTACTGATGTATACTTAGTCGTAGTAAAATAAAAGGTATTCTAATGTCCATGGCAAAGGTTCAAATCAATCACAAGCTATGATATAAAAATGTTTGCATTATGTTTGGAAAAACAAAACTTACATGAAACACTCGACCGAACAAACCAAAATACCGCCCTCAGTGATGTTGAAGAAGGGGGCAAAAAATTATAAAAAACACAACACAACGCGCACGTGTAATAGAGGGTACGCGCAGAAATGCAATCAAATTGGCATTCTATTGAAGAATTCATGATGAAATTCACACGAATGCCATAATTGTACCAAAAATTTATTAAGAAAAATTTCAATTTTTAATCCAAAAATTTTTAATATGAGATAAGTTTGTCCATTTAGGATGGAGTTGAGGGGACACAGATTCTACGCGCAAGAAGTGTTCATAACCAGGAACCCCAGTACATAAAAGCAGTAAGTTAAGAAATAAGGTTGATTTGAGATAAAAGTGAACAATGTAAGTCGAGGTGAAGAAAATCAAAACACCAATAAACCGAAAAATTGGTCCTTACAAACGATATTTCAATTCGACATAAAGGCGACTCACCTAAATCACAGCTCAGAAACCTCACATTTTCTGCCTACTAATTTCCATCGTCGGATTCGGGTTAAAATCCGTACGATAACTGTTTCTATGACATAAAACAGAGGTTCCCAAACTTTACCATGCCAAGAACTCTCAAGATATTTAAGCCCCATCCGAGGAGCCCCAGCCAATCGAAAGTTATTATTACCATACCAAGATACCCATTACATGATTATTATGCAGTAAATTTACCATTTGAATATTTCTACACTAAGAAAGTATAAAAATAAGCTTTTAAAATATTTTCAAAATAGTTTGTTTTAAATTCAATTCAAAATAAAATTGGTAGAAACAGCCACAGTATATAGATGATTACACTCATTATAGTATGTACTGTCACTACAGATAACCAATAAACTAAATATCTTCATAAAAAAGTGCAGAATTAACCACAAACGCTATCAAACATTTCTTGTTTAGTGAGATAGATGAGTTTGATGGCTCCTACACATCTGATCACTGCGGGGCTTGATGTTAGTGAGTGCCAAACGCATGTCGCTGTTCACCTGTAGGCGTGCTCTGGGCTTGATTTTCAGTGTTGTCAATGTGGAAAATCCTTTTTCACATTAGAGTTATGGCGAATGGCAAAATGTATTTCAGAGTTTTCTCACCCAGAGCATGATATTCAGTTCTTGAGTAGATCCAAAACTCTGTCAATGGGAAGGGCAGAGAACTCCATTTTCATACCCCATCATTTGATAGTTCAATGAGTTTCTCTAGCGACTTAATATCAAAATGTGCATCTACCCCGACTGCGAAAGTGTTTCTAATCTAGCTCATGTGGAAATTTTCCAGTTCAGGGTAATATTCCCAGAAGTAGCTTTGCAAATGAGATAGATGGGACACAATGATGGCGGTGATGTCTTCACTTGATGTGATAGATTCTTAGTGCGAGGATGGGAATATTTTAGTGACTCCTTCCTGGAATTTGCATTCCCACAATGAAAGCTATCGCATGTATGTACGTACTTTATCCCGCGCATTCAAAATGTATAATTGAAGACTTTGCATGCTCATGTTTCGTTCATTTAAATGTAGGAATATGTCAGATAGATTTGCCATCTTTAACATCCATGACTTATCCATAAAATAGATGCAAAGATCTGATGAGAGAAGAACAATTTCAATTTTCTTTTCTTTGTACCCGAACTACTTCCTTCATTTTGTCTTGATAAAGTAGAAGTGGAAAGCTCATCAGTCGACCTTAGTTTAAAAACTTTTCCATCTTCAGTTCACACTTTCTGTCCGAATAAAATGAAGCATGAATGAATATAAATAGTAATTAAAAAGAAACAGAGCAGCCTACAGTTACAGGATATTTATGCAAACTTGCCAATTATTATTATTGTTTGAGGTCGCTTTTCCACCGGGGTCGCCAGCTAATAGAAAATGTGATCCTTTTCGCTTTCGCGATGCATTTTAAAGGAAATATCGTGGATTTAAAATGGGAGTGCAGCCTAGTGTCCAGGGGTTTCAGCTGCCCACCCTCTCATAGCCGAGCGCCTTACCCATGCTGAAACCCCTACCGGGCTAAGAACGCAGTGCGCTCGGCCGAATTCTTTCTACTTTGAATGTTGCAAAATCTTAAAGCTCTGATGTTTGTCTGGTTGATTCACTCAATTTCGGTGAAAAAGCATCTCCCAATGATTCTCTTGATAAACTTCTGCATATTAGATATACTTATAAGTGATGCTAAAAGGTTCTCAGTCAGCAGTTGAGCNATTAGGTACGCCCTTTTCGTTTGTGAAACGAATAAAGGCGAAACAAAATTCCTCCAAAGCCATGGAAGGAAGAAGCTCGATATGAATTGCTCTGGTTTGGAAACCTGTAAATAAAAATAGATATACCATTTGTTTATGACCAAAAGGATCTAACACCCAGAAATGAGCAGAAAAGTCCATTCCTGTGGTGGTGAAAGGTCTCACAAAATTCATACGACTGTCCGGCAAAGCAGGCGGATCAGGATAGGAGAAAGCTTTAGCGTTTACCCGTTTGCAAACTATGCATTTGGATAGAACGCTGCGAACAGTGCGCTTACAGCGTGGTATCAAATAACCGTCCAGTTTGAGTTTCTGCACGGTGGTTTCAAGACCTTGATGATTTAGAGTTTTATGAGTATGCAAAATTAACAAATAGGTCAGATGAGAAGAGCTAGACAACAGAATAGGATTTCTAGTGTTATAATCCAATTCTTCAGCTGAAACAATTCGGCTGCTAGATCTAACTAAACCGTGAGAGTCAAGAAACAGGTTAAAAGACCTAACTAGCAAAGGCGGACGAGGACTCTTGTTTGTCAAGGCCTCTATCTCGCTGGCGAAATGCTCTCTTTGCATAGAGAAAATAAGATATAGAAATGCTCGCAGTTTAGCCTTGCCCCGATCTGCTCGCCTTAAGATAGCGACAGCCCTGAATACCTTCTCCATCACACCCAATAGTTTGGGGTAGGAGGAAAACCGCTCAAGCTCCACAATCGAAGCTTCACCTGGGGGAGCAACATTAACTGCGATACATGCATCAGAAACGAATTGTTGTGGAATGCAGCCCAAGTGTCCCTTGGGCCACTTGTCTCTACTTTCTCTGATCCAAGAAGGACCTTCTAACCATAACATTTTACTCTCTAAAAACTTAGCTACTTTGACACCACGTGTCAGCATGTCTGCCACGTTAAACATAGTGGGTACATACTCATAGCTGAAGGCAGCCAACGTTTTACACTCTAACGTTTTACGCATGCCTTCTACGTCTATTAGTATGTTGCTTACAAATACATTTATGCGTGGAGGTTTACCGCTCAACAGCCCAGCTAGGGTGACCTGGGAGTCCGTCAGAATAGTTACATTAGAAACTTTATGAGGAAAATTAACATCACACAGCAGAGATACAAGACATTGATAGGCAAGAAATACCGCCAAAAGTTCAAGGGAAGGGAGAGTTCGTTGGCAAGGAGGCGAAACCTTAACTTTAGAGAAAAGAAGCGAACTGTGTTCCTCTTGAACGCCGTAAATGCAAGTACCAAAGGCACTTGCACTAGCATCACAAAAGACAACAAGCTCAATAGTTTTGGTCTCGGACAAATTCATCCTAGGGAACTCAAAATCCCTCAACTCTGAAAACTCCTGACAATAATCTCTCCAGTCCCCACATAAATCGTCCGGTACATCCTGATCCCATCCCAGCCTCAAAGGCGTCAATTTTCTCAAAATGAGTTTACCTCGCACTGAAAATGGTTGCAAAATCCCCAATGGGTCATATAGTGACGCAACTTCAGAAAGAATGCTCCTTCGTGTTTTACATAAAGAGTCCAATCTTTTCACAGACAGATAAAGAAGATCAGTAGAAGAGTTATAGTCATACCCAAGCACTCTGGAGTGCACTTCGGCACCACGTAGAGCCGGGTCAATTTGCGAAAGAAATTCAGAATTATTGGATTGCCATTTGCGCAACTGCAACCCACTTTCCTCAAAGACACTGTTAGCGCGGCGAAAAGTGCTAAGCGCAAGCTCAGGACTATTGGTTGTATATACTAAGTTATCGACGTACAGCTTATTCGCCATAACGTCTCTAATTGTTAAATCAGTTAAGGTTTGAGCATGCAATTTGAGAAGATAGTTAAGAATATAAGGCGATGCAACAAACCCGAACAACAAGGTAGTGTACCGATAATACAAAAATTTGCCCTCCTTGAAAAAAACGAAGCTAAACTGATCACGGTCAAAATCACAGGCAAGTTTTACCTGAAGGAAGGCTTTAAAAATGTCAGAAAGTACCACTACAGAATTGGCACGAAAATACACCAAGAGACCCAACAAATTGTTCATCAGATTAGGACCCACATACGAGGCTTCGTTCAGACTAGGCAAACCACCGACTCGCAAAGCGCAATTAAACACAGGACGAATTTAAGAGGTTTCTACATGTGTACGTATGACAGGCCGGTGCGGGATCCATTTATGCATCTGCACATCTAACTTTTTGGTTGACACGGGTTCTATGATTCCTAATTCAAATTGCTCAAGGAAAACGTCATTATGGGCCTTCTCAATCCCCTTACGAGCATTATCAGTTGCAACTTTACGCGCGAAATATCTTGCTAACCCGAAGTTATTAGGGACTTTAGTCAACAGATGACGGTTCCAGGGTAACTGGACCGAATACCTGCCTTCCTCATACATAACACTACTCTTGAAATCTTATAACTCTTTATCATACTCCTCCTCTTTAGAGGGCACACCAAAAAGTTCTAGGTCTAGTAGTCTATCGAGACCTGTCTGAACATCACACTGCTCAATAACGTCCAACACGGAAGAACACACTTTAGGAGTCTCAAAAAAGGCATTCAGTGTACTACGGTAACGATCTT
>JACJUY010010748.1:29817-45414 GCA_014220935.1 Platorchestia sp. MABIK
CATTTTATTCGGACAGAAAGTGTGAACTGAAGATGGAAAAGTTTTTAAACTAAGGTCGACTGATGAGCTTTCCCCTTCTACTTTATCAAGACAAAATGAAGGAAGTAGTTCGGGTACAAAGAAAAGAAAATTGAAACTAGAGATTATAATTCCTCACATATTGCATATGGGTTTACCTTTGTGGTAAAAAACGTTGGAGTGGAGTACCCAAAGTGTGTTATCTATCAAGAGATACTCTGGAATGAGGGTATGAAACCATCGAAATTAGAGACATTTACAACCAAAACATCCAACTGAGGCCACAAAATTCATTGATTTCTTCAAACGACAAGAGTCATCTGTTGCTAGCCAAGCAAATACATTCAAACATAAATTCACACTTCCACACAGAGCATCGGAAGCCTTATTCTTAGATTCTCTTTATATTATTTATGGCTAAAAATCAAACGTTGAAAAAAAACGTTATGAAGCCTTTTTTCACGAAATGGATGTTAATTTTCATGGCTTGCTGCTCCACTCAGAAGTGCGATGATTATCGCGTGGAGCAGTTTTGAATTGTATATTTGCACTGCGGAGAGAACTAGCTTTTTTTCTCTCATCACCTGTTCTTCTCTCATCAGATCTTTGCATCTATTTTATGGATAAGTCATGGATGTTAAAGATGGCAAATCTATCTGACATATTCCTATATTTAAATGAACGAAAGATGAGCATGCAAAGTCTTCAATTATACATTTTGAATGCGCGGGATAAAGTACGTACATTCATGCGATAGCTTTCATTGTGGGAATGCAAATTCCAGGAAGGAGTCACTAAAATATTCCCATCCTCGCACTAAGAATGTATGACATCAAGTGAAGACATCACCGCCATCATTGTGTCCCATCTATCTCATTTGCAAAGCTACTTCTGGGAGTATTACCCTGAACTGGAAAATTTCCACATGAGCTAGATTAGAAACACTTTCGCAGTCGGGGTGGATGCACATTTTGATATTAAGTCGCAAGAGAAACTCATTGAACTATCAAATGATGGGGTATGAAAATGGAGTTCTCTGCCCTTCCCATTGACAGAGTTTTGGATCTACTCAAGAACTGAATATCATGCTCTGGGTGAGAACACTCTGAAATACATTTTGCCATTCGCCACAACTCTAATGTGAAAAAGGATTTTACACATTGACAACACTGAAAATCAAGCCCAGAGCACGCCTACATTTGAACAACGACATGCGTTTGGCACTCACTAACATCAAGCCCCGCAGTGATCAGATGTGTAGGAGCCATCAAACTCATCTATCCCACTAAACAAGAAATGTTTGATAGCTTTTGTGTTTAATTCTGCACTTTTTTATGAAGATATTTAGTTTATTGGTTATCTGTAGTGACAGTACACACTGTAATGAGTGTAATCATCTACATACTGTGGCTGTTTCTACCAATTTTATTTGGAATTGAATTTAAAACAAACTATTTTGAAAATATTTTAAAAGCTTATTTTTATACTTTCTTTGTGTAGAGATACGCAAATGGTAAATTAACTGCATAATAATCATGTAATGGGTATCTTGATATGGTAATAATAACTTTTGATTGGCTGGGGCTCCTCGGATGGGGCTTAAATATCTTGGGAGTTCTTGGCATGGTCAAGTTTGGGAACCTCTATTTTATGCCATAGAAACGTGCTCGTACGGATTTTAATCCCGAATCCGATTACGGAAATTAGTAGGCAGAAAATGTGAGGTTTCTGAGCTGTGATTTAGGGGAGTGTTCTTTATGTCGAATTGAAATGTTGTTTGTAAGGACCGATTTTGTCGGTTGATTGGTGTCTTGATTTTCCGCACCTCTGACTTCTTTCACTTTTATTTCATATCAACCTTATATCTTAACTTTCTGCTGCTATGTTCTGGGGTTCCTGGTTACGAACCCTTCTTGCGCGTAGAATCTGTGTCTCCTCAACTCCATCCTAAATGGACTAACTTGTTTCATATTCAATTATTTTGGATTGAAACTTGAAATTTTTTTAAATAAATTTTTGCTACAATGATGGCATATGTTTGAATTTCATCACGAATTCTTCAATAGAATGCCAATTTGATTGCATTTCTGCGTGTACCTTCTATTAGACATGCACGTTGTGCTGTGTTTTTTATAATTTTTTGCCAACTATTTCCCACTTCTTGAACATCACTGAGGGCGGTATTTTGGTTTGTTCGGTCGAGTGTTTCCTGCAAGTTTCGTTTTTCCAAACATAAAGCAAACATTTTTGTTTCATAGCTTGTGATTGATTTGAACCTTTGCCATGGACATTAGAATACCTTTTATTTTACGACCAAGTATACATCAGTAAGTTTATATTGAGGAGTTTCCAATGATCCAAAACCTTTCCTTGTATGTTTTCAACAAACTTTCATTTTTGTTTACAGTTCTTTTTGATGGTGAACAGTTTGTGTTAGCCTTGTGCGACGGCCGCTCTTCCTCGTGTCTGACTGCTGGGAATCTTTTGTGCCAGCCTTATTTTGGTAGAAATTTGAAGCCAAAATTTTGTTGTATTAAAAATCATGTTTGCCGAGTTAGCAGGCGCGTTTTATTGACATGAACGCAGGAAAAATTAGATTCAAATTTCTACGACATCGATTTCTTGTATTCGAGGCAAAATAATTCATTTCCCCTCACTATACCTTCAACAAAATCAACTACTGCTGCGGCAGCCTGAGCTCTTGTGTCGCTCCTATGTATGTATATGTGTATATATGTGTATGGATATATATATGTATGTGTGTGTGTGTGTATATATATAAATATATGTAGAACTTATTCCCTTCCTAAAATGTTCGAGTTAATATTGTGTGACAATGTGCCATCCCTTACACTCTTTGAGTATACTTTGGCCACACTATTTTAGGTTGTTTTGACTCTTTCGTTTTGTCCCAGGAGTGTTGCAAATGTTACGGCTAGTATTGTACAACGATCCTTCTCAATTGAATCTAGTGAACTTTTCTGTGCCAATGCTAGGAGCATATGAAATTTAATTTTCGTGTTATTGTAAAATGTTTCATTTTATCCGAGCCAGTTTTGACTTTCTCGTTTTGTCCCAGGAGTGTTGCAAATGTTATGACGATCCGTCTCGTCTATTTGAATCCGGTGAACTTTTTTGTGCCAATGCTAGTAGCATATAAAATTTAATTTTTGTGGTATTGTAAAATATTTCATTTTATCCGGGCCAGTTATTTAGCTGACTAGTTAATACGAAACAATGTAAAATTACCTCTAACGTCAACCTCACAGTCTAAGACGAAAAACAATTTAAATCTACCCGTTTTACTTTCAACCATAATCCCTCATCTCACTGGTTCCCATGTTCGTAAGCTCAAATTTCAATATGGGAGTGCACTTAAAAAAAGTGTCGACAATGCATCACACGCACAATGGTTTTTGGACCACTTGTAATAAAATGTATCGTCTAAATCAGACCAATCCACCGAAAGGAAATGCATTTTAAACGTGCTTTTCTACCAACCATTTGTTTGTTTAGAAATTAACCGGTATAGGTATTACTGCCCCCATGTGTAGATATCATGCCATTTTCTAAATTTCAAGATATTTGATGGCATTTTTCGCTCATATTAAAACATTTGAATGTGCGACGTAATTCATGGGCAATTTTTACTTTCCTGCGCCCGTGAGTGCATTAAGACGAAATCATTTTCGGTAGCTAACTTTTCGTATTGCTCCAGCTATGCTGCAAATGTTATGGACTGATAATCCAATATACGCGCACCCTAACAAGTGTGTTTTAAACTATGTGTCAGAGGGATTTTATTCTTAGTTACTTATATTTATTTGCATTTTCAAAACTAAATTAATTACCGCAAAGGATGTTAATGTGAGGGTACTTTAGCACCTTTTTTCTCTTTTTTCATTTCATTAAAACATTAAAAAAAAAGGGCCAAGGTTTCGAAGAATAACAACTTTAAAGAACATCATTTTTTAATCTTCTAATTGTGGTCTTAAATTGCTCTTCTTACTTTCTTACTCTCGTGAATACATTATGACAACACTTTTTTGGCTAGTTAACTTTTTGTACGTTAACTTTTTAACTACACCTATGTTGAAAATGTCACGGCTAGTATTGTACAACAATCCTCTTCATGTCTTTGATTCCGATGAACTCATAACGCCAGCACTATTAGCGTAAGAAATATCATAACAATTTTTTGTTTTGTTAGAGTGAATATTATGTTCTTTTCGAAGCTCACCACTTGGCAAGTAGATGATGCGTCTGTGTGAAAAATTGTCTCAAATCCCGACTGTCTACCTCCTAGTTCTAGACGCAAAATAAATCAAATCTGCCCAATTTCCTTCTAACATCAATCCCTCACACTCGTATCACTAGTTCCTATGTTCTTATGCTCATAATTCAATCCGAGTACGCACTAACGAGAGTGTTTTCGGCAATGCGTCACATGAATTATGCTTTTCTTGGTCACCTGTATTTTAAATGCATCAACAGAATCTGACTACCGCGACAAAGACGAACTCATTTTTTCGTGCTTTTCTCTGAATCATGTTTTCGACAATTATCATGGGTATTACGATAACCATGTATAAATAGCAATTATGGCTCTAAATCATTTGTCTCAACACTTAATTAACATGTCTATTACGATAACCATGTGTGAATAGCAATTAAGGGTCTCTGTGTTAAGGTATTTGAACGCGATTTTTGCTTTTATTTCAATTTAAATGTGCGCAAAAGAATACATTTTTCAACTAAGTGTTACGAGGATTGTGTTCTCATAGTAACTTATATTCACATTCACTGTCAAAATCAGATTAGGCAAAGGAAAGGAACTCATTTTTGATGTGCTTTCTATCAATCATTTTTTGATTCAACATTTTACACGAGTACCCCTCAGGGGGATACAACTGTTGTATCTATGGGAATTAGCGCTCCCAGGGGGACTATGTGAGAGCCCGAGCAAAGGGTTAGGTAGGCTTCCTTTTTGTTGAAATAGAATAGGTTTTTGTTCTGTTACGGATCATCTTTTTTCGGTTCACTGCTGTCCTGTTTTTTCAACACCTACTACTTTCTTTTTGAACTTTGATCTTGTTTCATAAACTTCTTTCTCATATTACTGTTTCTATGCCCTTTCTGCGTACATTCCACGTTCCCTAAACTCCATACTAAATGGTGCCTTCCTCCTTCCTCTCTTTAGATCGCCTTTGTAGCGGATAGGGAGGCTTAAACTAACTAATAATCTAATCTAATCTAATTTTACACGAGTATTACGATACCAATGTGTTATTATCAGAGAAGGATGTTTAATATTAAGGTGTTTTAAAAACCAATGTATCGACTTTTCATGTTTGTACTTTATTGGAAATAAAGTGTTTTCTTTCTTTATTTCTTTCTTTCTTGTGTGAATGTAAGAGGAGACTGTCCGGCCTGGCATTATTTAGTTGTGTTGATGGTAGTGATGAGTTTCTAGTCCTAGTGTGTAAAGGAAGATATCCAAGGGAATAGATTTTAATATCATATATGTCAATCAAGTACTCAACCCCTAACGCAGCTGATGTCTACTTCATACGGTGCGTCTTTTACTTTAACCTCTTTACGTTAAGCATTATTCTAAATTGTAATTGGTTGTGATGAATTTCGTTGAATAACTTCTGTGGAAATAAACCTTCGAACTCTTGCTGCATCATCGCATGAATGTTTACTTGCCATTTTAACAGTAGAATATTTTATATTTCTGCATGTTTTCTAATTTGTAGCTAAGGATGCACTTTTACTGCTATGTCCTCCGTTAATTTAGCTACTGTTCTAGATATTAGAATAGGTGCTGCGGTTTCTCCTCAAATTGAATATAACGCTCTTTGTATTGAAATTTTTCTGAAAATCCTTGTGTTTAATTTATTGTTTCAACTTTCAGGAATTGTACCGTTTTTTGTTTCTTATAAAAAATTTGGGGTGTTGTAGGACGCTTCTTTTTCTATTCCGAAAGGGAATGTCAACATATTCAACTGTTTCTGTATTTTTTACCGAGTACACAAATTTTCATTCCTATGAGACAGACCGGTCTTGGTCTTCAGTTCAATTTGTTTTCTCCCTGTCAAATATGCGCAAATAAATTCGGGGAGAAATAACCATATTAGGTCGCTTAAGCTAGAATGTAAGGCTAAATATAACACTAAAGAGCTTTGATCTGTTTTTAACTGCTTTTCATTAATGAAAATTAATATTTCCATGTAAAATAACGCCCCTCGCATGCAAGTAAATAACTGCGTAGCTTGAAACAAAGTTCGCTTCTGAACCTCAATTGCACTGCATATTTCCCGGATTAAAACACAATGAAACCTGAGGTGGATTTTGAGAGAAAGACTTTCCGTGGATGGACGTAAGGCACGATAGAGGAAACTGGGCAGGGTCATTTCAATGGGAGGGAGAAAATACACCTGTTCGTCTAGCCAATAGAACAGCTTCATTTCAAACAAACTTTATGACGTCACCAAGGCGACATGTCGTTGGCCAATAGTGGCGCTAGATTTGGGGCACGCAGTGCTACAAGATGCAATGTGAGCGCTACTATTGGTTGGTTACCATGACGTCAGCAAAGCCGCAAGGTCGAAGAAAAATAAACTGGTTTGACCTTGCCTTGTTTCTTCTACCGTGACGTCAGTTCATGAACAAAAATGAGTTGCGAGAAGCTCCCATAGACAATAAAATACTGCAGCAAGATTTTAAAATCACCAATTCGACGCATCTACAATTTATTCATGTCATCCCGAAGAACGAATGCATGCATCATGCTAATGCCATGTATTTGTTCATTTAAGTTACGAAAGTGGAGCACTTTATAGTTTTCGTGATTAATTCGATGCTCACAGTTCCAAATCAATACAAAAACAAAATTGAAGTAATTATTTCACGTGTTTGACGCGTTTCATTAACCTTTGATAATAGCTCCACACGCACGACCTCCATTCGTTCAGAACGAAGTCCATTATTAATTGCAGCTTACCATGAGAATGCAAAGCTTTCCCTAGCTAGCGTGCATCAAAAGTGCCTACATTCCGACAAACTTTCCTGTAAATTCATTGCTTAGTTTTGATGTATGTGACGTGATTCTTTCTCGACATTAAATTTATGTCACCGAGATACAAAATGACATTCTCCAGTTTGCTCACAGGAAGGATAAAAACAAAGTGAAACATTTTATTTTCAATAAAAAACGAACGATATCGACGATTTTTCAATGTTCTCAACACATAAACATATTTGTACATGGCAGCAGTTATGTTAAATATCGAATAAACGGTTAAGGGAAGGATATAACTTGTTCCCTTTGTTGATTTATTGTGGGTTTGATAATGCATGTAAATTCAGGTATAAATATATACCTGCTGATGAACACTTGGTTGAACGAACTTTAACAAAAGGTTAGGACCGTTTTACTCGACAACCGAATGGCCGGCTGAAATGTATTGGGTAGGAAAGCGTTTACGTTATAAACACAAGAAACAGAATAACATACGGCCCTGATTATTAGCAGATAAGAAACATTATGACACTCGATAGTGAAAAAGAAAGGCAAAATGTGGCAGATCCATAAGTTGCGCTGATTAATAAAAATGCGCACGAGTGTGCGCTTCACAATATTTATTATATTCTGACACAAAATTTGAGATCAGAATGCAACTTGCGTTACTCAAAGAAAAGTTATGATGAAGAGACAGTGCTTGCAGTGAACATGTCGACCGCAACTATGCATTTCCCATGCAGTTTTCAACAACAACAACGTGTGTCTCACGGACTGCAAACTTTTGAAAGTTTGGAACTGAAGCTGATATTAGTTTTGTAAATGCCATGTGTCGTAGAACAATTTCACCCTACAGCCCCTAGCGCAGTGGTGCCCAAACTGGGGTGTCGCGTCCCCCTACACCCCTGAGCTCGGTGCACGGAAGCACGTCGTGCATCCCCTGTTATTTTCTATGCAACATGCAAATAGGAAATATGCTCAAAATTCATTTAAAAGGGTGCTTGAGGAAAATTATGTATAGGTAATGTTTCAGGGAAAATGTTGAAACTATTTTTAATTCGAATGAATTGATGTTGTGATAATTCATATTCAGAATGGTAAAATGAATAAGATGTTCCTCAGTATGAAATACTTTGATTTCATGCACCATACAAACTAGGAAACAAATACAGTAGCTGCTAAGTTACTAATAATTTAACTCAACTTCAGTTTACGTTAGAGATATTACACCATTCTTTCTGTAGAGCTACCGTGTTAAACAGGTGTAGGGATTTACCTTGAGAATTTAATGAGTTTCGTGCATTATTGCATTACTTTCGGATCCAAAGACGCAATCAAAAAACTCTAGCTCTTCCTCTTTCAGTAGGAACTGATAAAATTAAGCCATTAGAAAAATTAAAAAATCCAGGCATCTGGTTTGGTAGAAACATGTTCTTCAATTCTCACGTTGATAAAACTTGCAACAAAATTTACGGAACTTTAATGTTTCTTCATCGTATAAAAAGTACGATCGACGGAAAATCCAAATTATTTGCTATTTAATCCTTGGTGTTATCGTGCATTGAATATTGCAGCCTAGTATGAGGTGACTTACCCCAATACCTTCAAAGAGATATAAAAAAAATGAATTTCGGTACCAAAGTGGTATGCAACGGTAATTTCAAAAGAAATGATCACGTAACCCCTCTCCTTAATAAACTCGGCTAGATTCCTATTCAAGGAAAGTTCCTTATGCACAGGGCTCAATACGTATTCTCCTCGTTATATCTTCTTCAGAGCAATGCTGAGATCGTGCGTTCCCAACCACTGTAACCAACCTAAAGAAAAACAAAAATGTCTATGTCGATTATCGTTCATCTAACATTGGGCAGAAGGCTCTGTCAATATCAGGCGCCTTACTGTGGAACAAATTTCCCCAGAGTGTCAAAATCAATCAAACACCGAGAGAATTTAAAGCCAAAATAGCTCGTCATCTTGCGTCTCAACAATAATTCTTAGCCCCAGAACATCTTGAATAAATACTTACGAATCTCCTTTGGTCATTGTCTGATACTTCAACACATTACACAACAGTTTTGTAATATGAGTTTGTATTATGATTTGATCGCCTAACGCTGATATTTGCAAACATGCTTACTTGTATGTGTGTGTATGCATGGGCGTTGTGGGTACGTATATGAGCATATGCGTGCATTTGGGTGTGCATATGGGCACATATACTTGAGTGCACTGGACTAGGAACTAGCATCTAAACTATAAATACCGCCCCTTTTTCATTCTCAACTCGTTATACTACCTAACACGTTACTTCACTTTATTGTTGTGAAGAATTTATAAGAAATATACATTTTTTGTGTGATCACCCACATACAATAAATAAGATGCTTATCAATCAATAATCTTTGCCTTAAATATTTAAAATGAAAATTGAACGCTGCAGCAGATTCTTAATAAATATTACGAACCTCCTTTGCTCACTATCCTATATTTCAATACATCACACAGCATTATCGTGGAACGCACACGGATGTTCATTTGTTTGCCTAGATGCATAAGTACGTACAGTTAGCGACGAAATGATTCGTACACCCTTCGTGATTCAAAACTCTCTAGAATTACTCAAAAACTTTTGTTGCCACCGGCATATGATTTTCACAGGGTGTGAAGCACATATTGGTGACAATAAAACGAAGTTTCTAGAACAAAATATAATTTTTGAAAGATTTAACAAGCTGAACTTCAGAAACACGATAAAACAAAATTATACATATAGTGAATAATATTGCACTTTGTTGAAGTGAATCTACCATTTGAGTACATTTTTTATGATCTAAAGCATGACCTTTCATCTTCATAACATTTAAAAGCTTTTTATTATAGTTTTCACAAGCTTTCGGTAGTTTCAGATGAAATATTCTTCCATTCATCAATAGCGATGCGTTTCAATTTCTGAAGAGTTTTTGAACTCTCTTGTTGATGTTGACTGTTAATTCCTCCTACAAGTTTTTAATGGGATTGAGATCAGGACTCATCGAAGGCCATGGCAGCACATTCATTTTTTTTCTTTGGAGCCAGTTAATTGTAGACTTGGCCGTGTGCTTTGTGTCATTGTCTTGTTGAAATACCCACCGCCTTCCAAGTTCCAAACTATTAGCTCTTGCTTCTTAATCAGCTACAAGCGATGTATCATCTGCACACAACAGCTGACAAACTTCCCAATTCATACCATTTTGTATCACCAACTGCGCATTTTTTCAAAACATTCTGGCATTCACTTCTCGCAAGACACCATCCATAAACAAATTGAACAACCACAGCGACATCACACATCCCTGTCTCACAGCTGTCCCAACTGGAAACCAATCACTCACCTCATACCCTACTCTCACGCATGCTCTGCTGTCAATGTAGAAACTCTTGATCGCATTTAACAGTCTCTCCCCCACTTCATGCAAGCATACAACTTGCCGCAATGCCTCACGGTCCACCCTGTCATACGCCTTCTCCAGATCCATAAATACCCAATACACATCTTTTTCTTCCGACAAGTATTTCTCATTCACCTGCCTCACAGTAAACATTTGATCGACACAACCTCTACCACTTCTAAAACACCACTTTTCTTCAGCTAGCTCACCATCTGTCATCACTCTCACTCTTCCAATTAAAACACATCCATACAGCGTCCCAAAGATGCTCATACCGTGTGGACTTTTTATTGAACCATTTAGAATTTAATACTTTGACCGAAATTGGTTCAACTGAAGTTCAATATTCAACTCAAATTTGAAGTCATCTGTTGAAAGAAATTTTGAAAATAGCGAACATGAACTGGATCGTGCCTTCTTAACTATGAGTATTTATGAAAATTAAGTTAGTGACTTATGGTCGAACAGCAGTATTCTAAAACTCCCTTCTATGGCCACTGGTGGTGCACATGGCGGTCGGAGTGTTAAGAACGCCGGTAGATGAAGGGTTTAACATCCTATATCGTCCCCTGTCCTTCCTGAGTGACATCAGGACATCACTCACATCGTTCATGTTTCCAGATGCTTCGATGAAAAGTCCACATTCACTGGGTTCCATATGTTAAGAAAATCCTTAACTTTAAGTCAATTTAGAATCTCGTATCATATAAATTCAGTAGGAAGAGTTACTGGCATTTGGCTTCAACCTCATTTCATTGCCCTGACTTTCAATAAATGTTTATGAAGCTTCTTCCAGCCTTCTTCAAATCAGACCACAAATAAAAAGCTAAAATGTGGAACGCCGCGAACTCGAACGGGGTCGCTCTGCTGAATTCAGGACGGTCGAGCAGACCTCGTTACTGGCCGTATCCTTCTTCGCTTCAACGCAACCACGCAAGCTGGGCTGCTTATAGCAGACTCGGATTTGGCGAGACACCCACCTTCAGGAATGGGTGGCCACTGAAGCAGTAAGTCAAAGGTATTTGGAATGAAGTCGTGCTGAACGCCAGTGATTGCTTTGTGTAGCCTAAGGTCATTTCAACACGGCCTGGAATCTAAAAGGGGAAAAGGCAGCGTACGTAGATTCTTGCATTACTTTTATCTCGTCTAATAGATTTATTGATTTTTCTCTCTATTGATAGTGATTAATTTTTCTCCCAATTGATAGTGATTAATTTTTCTCCCAATTGATGGAGATTAATTTTTCTCCCAATTGATAGGGATTAATTTTTCTCCTAATTGATAGTGATTAAATTTTCTCTCAATTGGTAGTGATTAATTTTTCTCCCAATTGGTAGTGATTAATTTTTCTCCCAATTGATGGAGATTAATTTTTCTCCCAATTGATGGAGATTAATTTTTCTCCCAATTGATAGGGATTAATTTTTCTCCTAATTGATAGTGATTAATTTTTCACCCAATTGGTAGTGATTAATTTTTCTCCCAATTGATAGTGATTAATTTTTCACCCAATTGATAGTGATTATTTTCTCCCAATTGATAGTGATTAATTTTTCTCCCAATTGATAGTGATTAATTTTTCTCCCAATTGATAGTGATTATTTTCTCCCGATTGATAGTGGTCACTTTCTCCCAATTGATAGAGATTACTTTTTCCAAATCGACAGTGATCACTTTCTCCCAATTGATAGTGGTCACTTTCTCCCAATTGATAGTGGTCACTTTCTCCCAATTGATAGTGGTCACTTTCTCTCAATTGATAGTGGTCACTTTCTCCCAATTGATAGTGGTCACTTTCTCCCAATTGATAGTGGTCACTTTCTCCCAATTGATAGTGGTCACTTTCTCCCAATTGATAGTGGTCATTTTCTCCCAATTGATAGTGATCACTTTCGCCCAATTGATAGTGATCACTTTCTCCCAATCGATAGTGATCACTTTCTCCCAATTGACAGTGATCACTTTCTCCCAATTGACAGTGATCACTTTCTCCCAATTGACAGTGATCACTTTCTCCCAATTGACAGTGATCACTTTCTCCCAATTGACGGTGATCACTTTCTCCCAATTGACAGTGATCACTATCTCCCAATTGATAGTGATCACTTTCTCCCAATTGATAGTGATCACTTTCTCCCAATTGATAGTGATCACTTTCTCCTAATTGATAGTGATCACTTTCTCCCAATTGATAGTGATCACTTTCTCCCAATTGATAGTGATCACTTTCTCCCAATTGATAATGATCACTTTCTCCCAATTGAAAGTGATCACTTTCTCCCAATTGATAGTGATCACTTTCTCCCAATTGATAGTGATCACTTTCTCCCAATTGATAATGATCACTTTCCCCCAATTGATAGTGATCACTTTCTCCCAATTGATAGTGATCACTGTCTCCCAATTGACAGTGATCACTTTCTCCCAATTGACAGTGATCACTTTCTCCCAATTGACAGTGATCACTTTCTCCCAATTGACGGTGATCACTTTCTCCCAATTGACAGTGATCACTTTCTCTCAATTGATAGTGATCATTTTATCTCAATTGATAGTGATCATTTTCTCTCAATTGATAGTGATCATTTTCTCTCAATTGATAGTGATCATTTTCTCTCAATTGAAAGTGATCGTTTTCTCTCAATAGATAGTGATCATTTTCTCTCAATTGATTGTGATCATTTTCTCTCAATTGATAGTGATGATTTTCTCTCAATTAATAGTGATCATTTTCTCT
Source organism: Platorchestia sp. MABIK (assembly GCA_014220935.1). Classification (NCBI taxonomy): domain Eukaryota; kingdom Metazoa; phylum Arthropoda; class Malacostraca; order Amphipoda; family Talitridae; genus Platorchestia; species Platorchestia sp. MABIK. The sequence goes on from JACJUY010010748.1 coordinate 43,025, forward strand.
CAATTGATAGTGATCATTTTCTCTCAATTGATGGTGAAAATTCCCTCTCAATTGATAGGGAACATTTTCTCTCAATTGAAAGTGAACATTTTCTCTCAATTGATGGTGAACATTTTCTCTCAATTGATAGTGAACATTTTCTCTCAATTGATAGTGATCATTTTCTCTCAATTGATAGTGATCATTTTTTTCTCATTACCAATTGATGGACTGTTTCATTTCTCCTCATTACTAATTGATGGACCGTTTCATTTCTCCTCATTACTAATTGATGGACCGTTTCATTTCTCCTCATTACCAATTGATGGACCGTTTCATTTCTCCTCATTACTAATTGATGGACCGTTTCATTTCTCCTCATAACCAATTGATGGACCGTTTCATTTCTCCTCATTACTAATTGATGGACCGTTTCATTTCTCCTCATTACTAATTGATGGACCGTTTCATTTCTCCTCATAACTAAAATTTAACGTCGATTGACTATTCTCGTAATGCTACGGAAGCAGTATACTTCGTTGAGACCGGATTCGCATTCCTCGATTTTGGCCTCTTATTAACAATAAACTATTCTTTCACAGCTGCTTTCCCTTAACGACAAAGACGGGCAGCTCGAGGGCGGCACGACTCTCGGACCACAGAGGATCCGCAGTCCGTCTTTCGAGCACGGACAGACTGCCTTGTCATCTGTCCCGCCAACACCAGCACGGACCTTGTGTCCGGAGTACTTTGTTCGTGCTAGAACTTAACAAGTTTTGATGTAGTGCAAATACTACAAATATTACTTCGTTTCATTCCAAGCCCGTTTCTTCCTAGGCATTTCCTGGAAAGATTTTTCGTTACCATAACGTCATTTTCAGAGAAATTCCCGTAACATTTCGTTCAAGACTACAAAATTTGGTCCATAAAGGCTTCAGTGCCTCGGAAGATTTGATCAAATCGTCCCCGCGAGTTGGGAACAACGCCGCAATTTTCTGTTTGCGTTCACAGCGTCCGAAAAGGAGGATGTCCTTAAGAGCTACCGCGGGGAATATGTGAGGTCTCGAGCTAAAGGTTGAGTAGGCTTTCCTTTCGTTGGAAGAAATTATGGATTTTGTTTTATTGTGGATTTTTGGGCCTCTCTTCTTCATTTTTTTATTTCATAATCTGAGAAATCAAATTTTTTGTTTCCATGTAAATACTCTTTGTTTTGTTCCAAACCCTATGATGCTCTCAGCCTTCCTCTCTTTGGAAGGCCTATGTTTCGGTAGGGAGGTTCAAACTAATTTACACAAAAATGGGACCCTGTGATCTAGCCGTCGTTAACAAAACTATGCCCTGGTGTCACAATTTCACATTTGCTACAGTAAATATCTCATCTCTCGAATTTTCTGATCTTTATTCAAAGAAATCACTACACAACCTGTCAAAAATGACAGGATTCGATATATGTCACACAGATCCTTCAGATATGAATGATAAACAAATATTTCCATCCTAATAGTACTCTCGATAAAAATATTTTTGTCCCTGTGTACTGGTGAATCTCGTATCACAGATGCTGTCATCAGACATCCTTTAAAGGCGCAACAGAGAGACGAACCAACCAATTTGATGTGTTGAATGAGATTCCTATTGTGAAAAGATGGAAGAAATTTCACTTAAAATATGTATTCATATATGACTTTTTAGGAGACACATTACGTTTTCTTATAAAGTGTTGATGATGTAATAATTATTAATTAACTCTCAGTGCGATGAACATTGTCATTTTCCTGAGATTGTGTATTGTTTTGTGTTTTTTCCTTGATTCAGGCATAAGAATAAATGTGATGCGCTAGGTTTTATCAGGATTCCATTTTTTAAGAAGCAAAATTAAATGCATTTCAAGTCGTTTTCGTACGTTGTTTGAACTGCATTCGCAATTGTTGCTAATCACTATTATAAAAGGAGCCGCGTCCGTCCGTCTGTGCGCCACACCCACCAGCCTGTTAGTGTGCGGTGAGCATATCTGTGATACAAGCCTCATCAACTCCACAATTATTTTCGGTACATTAACCCAGCAAATTTAGAGTCGGAATGAACATCCCGTGAATTTGGTAGGTTAGATTAGGTTGTACTGAATTTCAGCAGTTGAGACTGAAGAAAGATAAGAAAGGTATAAGATAGCATGGAAAATCGTGGGAAAGCCGTGTTGAAGCTCAGTTGGTCTGCCACTTTATCACGCTGTCAACGAAGCTTAATGAATATTTTTGATAGGAGTTTGACCAGTGCACAAGATTGAAAGTATTTCAATCACGGGTTCAGTCTGAAGCATATTATTTAGGAAATTATCGATTCCAGTCATTTATGATGTAATGCGCACACCAAAAAAAATTACACCTCGACCTTCTCGCAGCGCCAGCAGCGTA